>CM067375.1:80125230-80200183 GCA_034401795.1 Chaetoderma sp. LZ-2023a
CACGACACGACGATGTTGAGAGTTAGCGAGAGAGAGAGAGAGAGAGAGAGAGAGAGAGAGAGAGAGAGAGGGAGAGGGGGGGAGAGGGGGAGAGAGAGCGAGAGAGAGAGAGAGTGAGTGAGTGAGAAAGAGAGAGTGCGGAGGAAGAGGGATGGAGCGAGGGGTTGAGGGGCGGAGGGAGGGAGGGAGAGAGAGAGGAGCAGGAGAGGCAGGAAGAGAGAGAGAGAGGGTGGAGGAAGAGGGAGGGGAGACAGGGACGGAGTGCGAGGGGAAATGGAGCGAGAGATGATGGAGGGAAGGAGAGGGAGAGAGTGAGAGGGAGGGAGGGAGCGAGGGGTTATGGGGCGGAGGGAGGGAAAGTGAGAGGAGCAGGAGAGTCAGGAAGAGAGTGGGAGAGAGTGAGAGAGAGAGAGAGAGAGAGCGAGAGAGAGAGAGAGAGGGAGGGATGGAGAGAGAGAGCGAGAGAGAGAGTGAGTGAGAAAGAGAGAGTGAGTGCATGACGGGAGAGGTGGAGGCAGGGAAAGAGGGAGGGCAAGAGGGAGGGATGGGATGCCCACCCCACCCAGAACCACCCGTAATCCTCACCGCCTGCAAGCACACCCACCCATCTGTCCAACAATCCGTCCGTCTGCCCGCCAGTCCATCCATCCAGCTATCGTTCCATCCATCCATACATCACTCTCCTCTCCCTCCCTCTCTCTCTCCACATGACCACCTGCGAAGCTGCCCATGAACTGCCCACCAGAATCCACTCAGCCAGCCACCCACCCAGAAGCCATCTGCATAAAACCCACCAGACCTATAACTTCCCACCCGCCTGCGCACCCAGAACCCAACCATCCAGAACCCACCAGCCCGCTTGCCTACCTGCTCTCCCAGAAACCTCCCACCAAACAGAACCCACCTCCCCACCAAAAACCAGCCGTCCAGAACCAGCCCGCCCACCTGCACACTAACCAATGACACGTCAGCTCGACTTCCTACCAGCATGCCACCCATCTAGCATCTGCCCATATGCTCACGCACACCCCTCTCCCATCCCACCAGCCCCAGCCCGCACACCAACCAGCCTGACCACTCAGAGACCTCTCGCCCGCACAGAGTCTACACGATCTCCCACCCGCAAGCTAGCCCACCCATCCATCACATCCTTCTGTACTTCCATCCATCTGCCTATCTATCTCTCCACATGACCACCCGCCTGTCCATAACACACCTGCCCGCCCAGAACCAGCCTGCCCAGAATCAGCCCACACACCTAATACTACCCAACAGCCCACCTGCCGGGTCGCCTGCCTTCCCAGAGCCTACATGCCCTCCAACCCGCAAGCCTGCCCACCCATCCATCAAATCCTTCTGTTCATCCATCCATCCAACCATCTATCCATATCTCCACAAGACCACCCGCCTGCATATAACCCACCTGGCTACCTAGAACCAGCATAATACCAGGCGTGAGTCTAGAGTCTAGCATTGGGAACTAGCATATAAACGCCTTAAATATTACAACACACTAGAACCAGCATACCCACCACCACCACACCGACATCAGTCACACCCGCACACCCACCTGACCGCCCAGAGACCTCCCGCCTGCATTGAGCCTACACACCCTCCCGTCCGCAAGCCCGCCCATCCATCCATCAAATCTGTCTGTCCATCCATACATCCATCTGTCTATTCATCTCTCCACATGACCACCTGCCCACCTAGAACCGACCCAGCAGCCTACCCAGAACCCAAGCGCCCTACCGCCTGCAAACACACCTATCCATCCATCAATCTATCCTTCCATCCATCTGTTTCTCCACCTGTCCACCCAGAATCCGCCTGCACAGAATCCACCAGACTTCCTACTCGCCCACCAGCCTGTCGTCCCAGAACCTTCCAGTCTGCCACCCCAGAATATGCCCACGTGTCCAGAGCCCACCCGACTAGAAGCTGCATACCCAGAACCCACCCACCATGGTGCCTGGCCAGAAAATGCCCACCATGAACCCACCCACCCGTGAACATGAACACCTGCCCGAACTAACCAGCCTGCCCACAAAGAACCCACCAGACTACCTGTCTGCCCAGATTTCACCTACCTAACCCGAACCCACCTGCTCGCCCACACAGAAACTGCCGCCCACCCCGCCTGTCCAGAATCCCTCTGCCGGCCTGCCTGTCTGTCTGCCTGCCTGCCTGCCTGTCTGTCTGTCTGTCTGTCTGTCTGTCTGTCTGTCTGTCTGTCTGTCTGTCTGTATGTCTGTCTGTCTGGCTGGCTGTCTGGCTGTCTGTCTTGTGCCACATTTTGTAGTAGCTTGGACACTTGAACCATAGATCAATTGTGTCATAGACAGTTGGTGCATTGGTCAATGGTACTTGTCTCATTGGAAAATAGTATCAGGGCTGCCAGTATGTTTGCATTTCTCGGCCTGTGGTCACCACCCCACCCATAAATGGTGCTAGGACAGTTGAACCATTTGCCAATAAAACTAGGGATGTCTGGCCAATTGACCAATGGTACATTTGCCGTTGTTCAGTAGTGTCAAGGGCGCCAATGTTTTTTTTAAATTCCCACCCAAGTTGTTGCCTCTGTGCCTCATGACTAACTGTTTTGATTCCGGTAGACAAAGGATTGAGCGAAAATTGAAACCCAATAAAATCAATAAATCAGCATATGTACGATTAGCAACCACCAGTAATAGACCTATTATTTCCACCGCTGTAGTTGACATGTAGTCTTATCTGTTACTGGATCTCGGCTATAGCTCCCAAAACACCTAGCAAGAATCTAGATGACGATCGATGGCAAGGGTAAAAATGGCCGCGGGTTGAAATCCCACTTTTCCAAACGGATTTAGGCTCAGCGCATGCGTAGACATCCGCTGTTATTGTTAAAGCTTCGAGCTGCCGTAACGTATACCGTGCGGTATGAAAGTGTTGCTTTCCTCCCGCTAGAAGGCTGTAACAATTTAAACAAAACTCGGCCTTTAGCCCGCTAACTTTATAAGGTGAGCCTGTGTACATTTACACGCAACCAGGAGACCACTTCCGAAAGACCTCCACCGGAATGGCCGGTTCGGTTACCTTACCGGTCAGTCCAGTTACACGCTTCCAGAAAATATCCCCCTCCATGCATGCAAATCGTCGTCCCGTAAGACCATTGCAGATACCTTTTTCTCAGGCACTTGACCATTATAGGGTTGGGTTGACAGAAGAGAGACAAGACCTCGCTTCCACTAGTCGATTTCGCACCCGATTGGTTGGCAATTGTTGTGTTACATGTGCTGCATACAACAGTGTTTTGGATTGTAGTGAATTTGCGCTTTTACTCAGACGAATTTTGCCAACAAACGAATACAATTGAATTGAATTGAATTGTTACTGCCTGTCGCGAGGAGGGAAGGGTTTGTGATGGGAATTATGTTATGTCAAAACCGGGCGAGAACTGGCAAAACCAGGCGAGACCAGGCGCAACCGACCAAAAAAACGGGCGCAACCAGGTCAAATCCTGAGAGATAAATTTGTTTAAATCAAATTAGACAGGCATCAGCGCATATTCTGGGCATTAGATATATTTTCAAGCAATTTATGAAAGCGGGATTATAATATATAATATGATAGGCATATATATGGGATGGGGACAAAGTCATATGGATAGGGCAGAGTTTGCAGTTTAAGAAAACAAGAATATTACGACAGAAACGTATAGATCTCTACCATAAATTTAATATTTTCGTAAATGACAATCCCATGCTGCAATCTATTGTTGCTGTTATATTTCCGTATAGGCCTACATGAAGTCAATCCAAAGTTCCGTTATGCGCGTATCAAGAAACAAGACAAACAACTGATCAACGCGGTTTATATTTATTATATGTTAATGTTGTCATATACACGGCAATACAATACATTACAATAGAATAGAAAAGAATAGAATATAATAAAACACACATGTACGCAAGCATGCACGAACAGATGCACGCGTCACATTCACGCTATCAAAACGCTCCACACATTAAGCTTAAGGGTGAAGTTATATATGCATATATATACTACATATGTACGTATTTAGCGCCAATATTCTGCATATTGCAAAATATTATACATGGTATCTACACTGGACGCGACAGTGAATTGTATTATAGAAAACGTCCAAGAGAACACTAATTTTTTTAATGTACTACTTGAATGACTGGCTCAGTTATCGAGCCAGTTATACCAGTGATAAGTTTTCCAAAATAGTATTCTCTTGGACATTTTCTATAAGACAATTTTATCTTCTTAAATATTACATTTAATTTATATCATATATACATCTTACGCCCTACCGAATTCTAATAGAAAATGTCCAAGAGAACACAATTTTTTTAAATTTACTACTGGAATGACTGGCTCAGTTATCGACCCAGTTATACCAGTGATATGTTTTCAAAAATAGTATTTATGGAATGGACAGCAATTTTACTACAGGACTGACTGGCTAGCATTTCTACCTCAACTCAAGTTTAATAGCACATGATGCTTTTGGAATGCTTGTTGTTTTGGCACATTTCACTCGTTTTCTTTGCCCAGGTTTTTTACCCCCACTCTTTGATGGTATAACGACTCTCGTTCCGTCTGTTGACCTTATTGTCCGTGAGTCTCTTTCTTTAGCTGCTTTAAGGAACCTCTGGAAATGTCTCTTTCTTTGGTCGCTCTCCCCGGTGCACCATATTGCTTCCGGAACCGCGAATCCATTGTACTCATCACAGAGAACATAATCACCTTGTCCGATCAAACTACGCTCTAACTCGCGATATTGTATAAAGACTACTGAGTATAGTTTCTCAACCAATTCACTTAGCGGCTGAGATTTCCAATCTATGGCCTGTTTGAAGACATGATTTAGGCTTTCACAATTGTTATTCGTCCAAGTAGTCAGTCCGTCGTTGTATCCTGGCGTCTGAGATGCAACTAGGTTATACTTCAACAATGGTACGATACGGGAATCGAAATAGGTTTTAAATTTTGGAAATTCTTCCAAGGACGCACTTACATCCTGCACACGCGACTCGAATACGATGTAGTCGTTTGCGCTAACTACACCGTTTGTACCGAAAATTGAGCTACAGATTCTTGATCGATCTTTCTCGCTTACACCGATTTTGTCCTTTAGGAAATCCAAAACATTACCCTTCAAATGACGGGTACAATACAATTTTGTACTCTTTGGGAATGAAAATGCTATCGCTTTTGTCATCGCTTTTTCGTCATCTGTCCCTATCATTGGCGGGCTTGGCGTATCGGCAAGCTCAATTGCTAGGTGCTGGAAAAATGAGGCATAGGTTTTGAAATCCGAATTCCCATGCAAAAACATCGGCCCAGGAAATATTGGATGGTCCTGAGTCTTACGCCGTTTTACTGCTAAGTTTTGAAGGCACCCACGGTTAAGTGTACTTGACCTAAATTGAAAGTCTTGTCAAATCCTAAAACAGTATTGTGGCAGGTTGGTCCGGAACAACAAAAACGCTTAATATCACTGATTTGCTCTTCTGTGAATAAAATTACAATGGGGACTTTGTCTCTTGTGGTTGTGACCATCTCGACGAATGGATGGGTATGTACCATAATCTCCACAATCTGCACTTGATCTGCAAAGTTGCCAGTTTTCATCCAGCTGGTCTCTCCTTCTTTCGCTCCCTATATTTAGTATCATATACCTGTCTAAAATTTCTCGGACGATCTTCTATATTAGTGATTAACTCGGTATACAACGCATCTGGCTTTTTTGTCTTAACACTTTCTTTAATTTTCTTAATCGCAGCTGGTTTAGTTCTTATATACGTGTTTAATGCGGTTTCTGAATCCGTGCTGACGCGTGGAGGTTCACCCCTATATTCGTGGCAGGCTAATTTTCGAGCATTGGAACCTTCACCTTCTATCCATGAAACTCTCTTCTCATACTCCATCGATACCTTATGTTTTGCGTAGTATCTCTGTAGAACTGTGACTGAAGATGGGTCCGGTTGTGGTTCAAGAGGCAAGAACAGTCTTCTTATCACGTTGTCGTTCCAGGCAGTATAAACCATTTTTCAGTACGACCTTCTTGACCTTCTGACCAGGTGTTGAAACAAAAGTTGTCTTTGTTGATGGACCACCCGACATCCACACGCCACAATCGTCCCAGAACTTACTCTGTTGTCCATTCTCCCGTCTCTGAATGTTCTTGCTGTTATCCACTATATAGTGTTGATGTTCTTTGATTCCTCTAGGCATGGTGGTAAGTGGCTCGGTGGTTGGCTCCCTGAGTTCGTTGATCACGTAATTCACGTCAAGAAAGTTACATTTTCTACCTCCCTGTGGTAACGGACGTCCACCGATTGCATTTGGCACGGATTTGGTGTCAATTGATATTTCTGGTTGTGTATGTACGTCTTCCGATCCTTCGCGAGTGTCGTCCATCGAAAGATCCGACAGTGAGCTAAAGGAATTACATAGCTCCGGTGGTGGCGACTGCGCTAACATACTAGCACCAAGCTGAAACATAAAGGCCATGTAAATTAATAAAGATCGATATTAACCCTTAAATAATAGTTATGGTTAAACTGGGTTACTTCGCGAGACAGTGTAACTTCGCCGGCCATATAAAATGGCTTCTATCTCAAGAAATAAACACATATTAATTTTCAACTCCTTGGTTTCATACAGAGGGCAGCCCAAGTGCTCTAAACACCAGTCTTCCAGTTAGAAAAAAATTAATCTGAAATCTGGCGAGGTAACCCAGTTTCACGGTAGGCCTACTCAGAAGCCGTTTTTGGTGTGTCAAATGGTTAAAAATATATGTTACATTAACCCTTTCATGCCTAAGCCGGCCAATACCTGCCGCGGCAGTCCTCTTGGGAAATGTCCACTTGCAGGTCAAGAGAAGACTATTTTTGAAATTTTACCACTGGAATACCTGGCTCGACAAGCGAGCCAGCTATTCCCGCGGTCAAATATCAAAAATAGTCATCTCTTGACCTGCAAATGGGCATTTCCAATGAGAAAATTGAAAATTTCCTGACAAAGCTTCGGCATTAAAGGGTTAATAAAAATGCTATGTTACATTAATAAAAAGATGGATATTAACCCTTAAAAGTAACTAGTTGCACAGAGTCAGGCTTAAGAAGACTATTTTAGACATTTTACCAATGAAATACCAGTGGTTAATATTTTTTAATATTCTTATCTTTGGTCCACGGGCGTCCGCAGGTTCCACTGATTCACTGATGGAGTAATCCAGTGATTTTACATGGATCCGATGGTTTCTTGGAAGCGTAGGAGAGGCACTCTGAGAGCTTCTAGGTTTTACAATTTTCCGAGGGAAGAACCCCGCCGGGTTGGTTGCCCCCCCCCCACCCCCCACCCGGTCTGGAAATCCATCCGACAACCATGACCAAATCTGATGGATATTTGGAAAATAATTTGAAAATAATTTGACTGTTTGAGTACTCACTTCATCTGCAAGACATGTGACGGTTCGATGTTGTTCCTGACTTGGTATCGACGCCACACACATTACATTCTAATTCGTCAGACTGATAATAATAATAATAATAATAATAATAATAATAATAATAATAATAATAATAATAATAATAATAATAATAATAATAATAATAATAATAATAATAATAATAATAATAATAATAATAGTAGGCTAGTGAAAAAATGTTTCATTTGTTAAATGCGTTTAAAAGCATTTGTTAAAATATTTAGTTGCGGCCGAAATGAATAGAATAAATTATTATTTTAATTTCGCCTAACAGCTGCCCGATACGATCTACTGGCCCTCTGATTGGAGAGCAGTCGTCAAATGTGGGCGGGGCAGACCAGCAGGCGGTTACCGATTTGCTTAAACAACGTCTAGGCGCGGAGCTAAATGCGCAATAATGTCCAAATACTGGCAAATAGGCGCCTCAATTAAACGCTATTATTTAGGTGTGAATCACATAATGATGTTAGTTTAGTCTTATTATTATAAGTATTTGACCATTGTGAGTCGGGTGAATACGGCGTTAACCCTTTTATATAATATCTTTTATTTTTTTCTCATAAAATATCCATTTGTAGACCAAGTGAATGCCAGTCATTCAAGTGGTCAATTTTCAAAATAGACTGCCTTCTGGTCTTCGTAGTCTATATGAAAGTTGTTCAACAACATTTATACATAGAAACCGGTCTATAACTGACTAATAGCATGGGCCGATTTTAACACCATCCCGCTGAAGCGATTATAGTACAATTTCATGCGGGTTAGCTAAACGCCTGGGTTAGTAGGCCAAGTGATCTCCGGAGAAAATAAGGTTTGAGAAACAAATATATTCCATATCAAATTTTGCAAAATAATTTCAATTTCCTCAAAGAAAGTGTCCATTTGCAGACCCAAGGGAAATCTATTTTTGAAAACTTACCATTGGAATGACTGGCTTGGTTACGTGTAGGGCTGGTATGGGTGTTAATGGGTTACGATAACATTGTCAGAGGTCTTCAAGAGGCTTTCCATATATGACTTACTATAAAGGAAATATTCAAATTTGGGCCTGTAAGAACAAACATTGCATTGGGCTAGTGAAAATTGCTGCGGGTTAGTAAAATCAATAATTTACTTTTTAGCGGATGGGCTGGGGGGGGGGGGGGGGCCCGAAAAATTTTAAATTTGAGATTCACACGCATGCCGACATTTCCCTCTACCAAAAACAACGTATAGTATCACAGAGCTGCATAGCTTAGACAGTAAAATAGATATTAACCCTTTAGTGCCTAAATTTTGTCTGGAAAATCAAGATATTTGCTACGAGAAGACTATTTCTGACAATTTTACCACTGGAATGACTGGCTCGGTTACCGAGCCAGTCATTTCAGTGGTAAAATTTTAAAATTAGTCATCTCTTAGCCTTGCAAATAGACATTTTTCAAGACCACTACAGAGGCGTCTCCACTAGCAAAAACTTTAAGGAATTAGTTTTAAAATACTTACAAAATCCATGTCCAGGAGAAGAGATGATTCACAAATACTGAATAGTAGCACCTCACGGAACAAATTAAAACACACGTTGGCCTAACTAGCCCATAACTTGCAAGGGTTTTGATTTTGACGTAAAATGTTGACTTATAAACTTTAAGATGCACTTAGCAAATAAAAACAACGGCACATATTAAATTCTTGAAGTAACAATTATGTACCGCGGCAACCGTTATAATTATCGAGAAGTTGAAAAACTGATAAATGTGATTACGGGTTTATTACTTTTATACCCACTTTTTGTAAAAGATGACCAGGTACGGCTTCCCCCACCCACACCACCACGACCACCAACATAAGCTTTCACAGCTTGGCGAGAGCAGTATTGAATTAATATTGGCTAGAATAGTATAGGCTTGCATAAGATCATTCATAGATCAACGCTCAAAATCATACAACTTCAACTTAATCCTTAACACTCGGACAAGAAATAGCATGCGTCGTCGGATTGTTTGCCCTAGGCGATGGAATTGAATTATATACAAATTGATTATATACAAATATATTTAGGATTTTCAATAGACCAACTGGGTGGGGTAGAGTCGTAATCATTGACTTACCCGTGTAACAATCATCAATGGATAACACCTAGAACAATTGGTACTCATAGATCACGTATGGCCTATGCACACATATAGTGTAGGTGCGCGTGTGTGTAATTAGTGGTTTTGACCATCACAGTAGTGGCCTTAACTGCAATAATAGAGTGAGGTGGAGTCGCAGCTGTTGAATTGTTGTCTTAGCCATTGACGAATCCGTTCCGGCTTGCATTTTATTTTGTCATATTAATAACATGATTACCTATACAATATTTGAAATAGGTAATCCATCTAGAAACAAAAGCTTATTAGGCGATGGTCATATACCCTCAAACATGCTCGGTTGCGCCCGTTTTTTTTGGTCGGTTGCGCCTGGTCTCGCCTGGTTGTGCCTGGTCTCGCCTGGTTTTGCCAGTTCTCGCCTGATTTTGACATAACGTACTTCCGGTTTTTACGCAACAGTTTGTTTGTATACATAGAGTCGCCAGCCCGTGCTTACACGTAATAGCAGTGTCGCTCTTTTGCCATCTTAGCGGCCGCGCCAGCCTGGATGGTTGGTTGGTTCCTCAAAGATCCCTCCTTTATTAGAAGCACCGTCGAAGACGTCAGGTTTAATATATACACAGGAACACTGAGGGTTCAGAACAACTAAAGTTCAGGAAAACTTCAGACCATATATACACTACTTAAGTCAGTGAGTTATCAGCAAGGTGTCATATTAAGCCGTGCAGTACAGCTTTTTGCAAGATGCTACAGTGACTGGATGCATATACACACCATCTTGACAGCTGTCCAAGAAGGTTGTCCGCTTGTGGTGTAATTGATATAAATACTGCCTGTTGATTCCCTAGATACTGGTTAAACAGTTACACTCCTGCAGGAATGTGTGTGGAGTCAGTATAAATTGTAGAAGGTCATTAGGTAGCAAGTGTTTGATGTTGTTCTGCTGGAGACATATTGAGAATAGGGTGATGTTTAGTTGGCTGAAGTAGTTAGTATGGATATCGCAGTAGATTTTGCAGCTGGTTAGAAAATGTGGTCGTGTTTCCGCCTCTTGCCCACAAAGAGGGCAGGTGGGGGCAACAGCAACCGGGTTGAATTTGGCTCTGTTAGATTGTAAAATGTATGTCCCGGTAAGCAGCTTCAGGTAAGTTGGGAGCGTCCGTCAGCTAACTTGACTAGCTGAACGTAGCGCTGTTGCTCGGTGGGCTTTTCCCATTTCAACATCATCTGCTGATAGAGATTCAAGGGGTGGGTAGAGCTTCAGCTTAGTGGAGAATTCATCCGTCCAGTGGGAGGATACTGCCGTTTTGATTTGCTTCTACCATTTGTATTTGCTTGGAGGGTTATCTAGGAGTGAGTGGATTGAAGGTAAGCCATACTGTGCTAATACGCTACGTGCTTCCTGAAACCAGCTCTTGTCGTTCTCTCTTTTCATGAAGACTTGGCGGATACATATATCAAACAAGACTGTTTCTTCGTCTCGACATATCTTGCCCAGGAGGGTCAACATTCTGAGATTAATATGAACTACCACTGGTAAGGTTCCTAGTAAGACATATGGTGCTGGCTGGGCGACTCTATCAGGTAGGGAGAGTATTTGTTTCAGGGTCTTTCTGTAGCATGTCTCAAGTTGTTCCAAATTTTGCCGGTTAAGGAGAAGTGTTTCCAGACCATGAAGTAACACAGGTAGTACATATAATCCAGTAGTCCTTGCAGGTTATTCTGATCACTAGCTATTAGTGTGACATCATCAGCACAAGATTCAAGATTCAAGATCAAGATTCAAGATTCTTTATTTCCATATCGGTAGATGATTCAACAATTCAATACAGGCATCCACCAAAAGCAAGGCCTATGATGCGGTGGACCCTTGACATATATCATAAATTTATAATATTATGTTATACATACAAGATTTATATACATTTACATGGACATTTTAAATTACAAAGGACATAGAGTACGATACAATACATTTAAACAAATTACGTGTGGAGACATGACTTATGAAACAACGTTTTACATAAAGGGGGGGGGGGGCGTTGGGGAGGGGTGGGGGAGAGGGGCGGTGGAGGGAGTGGAGTGACCATCTTGCGGAGTATTATTACTATTCAGTGAAATTACGATTATTATTAACAACAATAACAACAAAAATATTATTAACACCATTACTATTATTTACATGTATTATTATTATTATTATTATTATTATTATTATTATTATTATTATTATTATTATTATTATTATTATTATCATCATCATCATCATCATCATCATCATCATCATCAGTTTTATCATTACAATCATTGTTATTATCATGTGTAATTATTGTTGTCACCGCCATTATTATTATTATTATTATTATTATTATTATTATTATTATTATTATTATTATTATTATTATTATTATTATTATTATTATTATTATTATTGTCGCATTACTATTATCATTATATTTAATAATAACAGTAACAACGACATTACCATTACTATTATTTACATGTATTATTATTATTATTATTATTATTATTATTATTACTATCATGTATTATTACATGTACATGTACATATTTCTACATATGTGTTGTCCTGGTGGCCGGGTGTGCTACAGCGGAAGAACCTGTCTACAGAGACCACATTTAAACAACATTAAAAACAAATAATAAGTCACTAAAAATTGGTTATTTCATACATTTAGGAATATAGGTAGTGGCTTGTAATACAGCAGGGCAGCGACTTTTCAGGACTTGGGTTTTTATGTCTATCTGCTTTAAAGGACCATCACCTCCTGGATCCAGAAAGCGAGTGGCCGCTATAGACAGGTTCCGCTGTCTTGGAACATGGCTGCCATGGTGGTGGTTAAAGCTTTAACCCTTAAGATTTCAATATCTTAATTTCAGTCAGGTGCACAGTAAACAGTGAAACCATTGTGTATTTTGCAACCGATTCAATTGTAGTCTGTTACTGTCACAGGCAGCAACAGTGGCAGTTCAAAATTGTCCCAAAATATCCAACAGAACATTCATTACATTATAGGAAATTACTCCTTTTTGTCATTAAGGGTTTCTGGTGTGTGCTTTAGTGATCTGGCGTCTAGTAGATCTCAATAATTTATTTTTTTATGTACTTTTTGAATGACTTTGTGGTAATAATATGCGCACGTGTTTCTGCATCTGTGTTATTCCATAATTTAATTGCTTGATGAGATGGTGTGCGTGTAGCTGCCTCTGTTCAGTGATATGCGACATGTAGGTTAGAAGTTGTTCATGTGTTGTGAGTATGTATGTCTGTATTAGGTGTAAAAATATTGGATAATGATGTAGGTAAGCTGTCATTGTGGTAATCTCTTAAAATTGTAAATAATTGGATCTTTCCAATGTCAAGTTTTAGAATTTTGTTTGTTTTAAAGCTATCATGGCCCTTTACTGCTTGTGAGAATAGTTTAACAGATTGCTTGTGTAGTGATTTTAATTTTTTTAATTTAGTTTGATGTGTGTTGCTCCAGATAGCATTGCAGTATGTGATGTGTGGAAGTATTAATGTGCTATATAGAGTTTTTAGAATATCAAGTGGGAGATATGATTTGAGTCTGCGCATGATACCAAGATTCATCGCTACCTTGGATATGATCGTCGTTATATGCTTCTCCCAGCTTAGTTGTTTATCCAAATTGACTCCTAGGAATTTAACATATTCAGTTTCCTGTATTCCTTGATTATCTATGTAGAGTTTTGGAGAGCAAGCTCTTCGTTTACTTGATTATATCTTGTAAATAATAGAAAATTGGTTTTGCTGATATTCAGGGATAATTTATTAGCTTTAAACCAATTTATAATTTTTTTCCATTTCACTGTTTGTAATTTTGTATAGGGTGTCTATATCTTAATGGTGGCCAAAAACATTGGTATCATCCGCGAATAAAATTAGTGATAGTAGGTTACTGGCATTAGGTAAATCATTCATGTATAATAAGAACAGCAGGGGTCCAAGAATTTAACCTTGAGGGACACGGCAGACTAATTTTTTATTTCCTGAGATAGATCCGTTAAATTGCACACATTGTGTCCTATCAGTCAAGTAATTTTGAATCCAATCCAAAGCGGTGCCTCTTATGCCATAATGTGATAGTTTTTTAAATAGTATTGCATAGACAATGGTGTCAAATGCTTTGGAAAGATTCAAGAATTTACCTAGTGTATGGGTTTTTTCCTAGCGACTTAGAGATTTTCTCTATTATGTCCACAATGGCAAGTATGGTGGAGTGTTTTGCTGTGAAACCATACTGAGATTGGTAGATGATTGAATTTTTGTTTAAGTAGTTAAAGATTCTATTATAGTATAACCTTTCCAGAAGCTTTGAGAAAAGCGGGAGTACTGAGACGGGTCTATAGTTAGTAAAGTCAGATGGATCTTTAGCTTTATAAATAGGTGATACACATGCTATTTTTAAACGAGATGGGAATACACCCTGGGAGAGTGAGAGATTGCAGATGTGATTTAGTGGGGTTAGTATTTCTGTGATACACTCTTTAAAGATTTTCCATTTAAAATTATCAATACCTGCACTTTTAGTTGGGTTAATTTGTATTAGAATTTTATAGATTTCCTCTCTGTCTGTTGGAGATATAGGAACATTGAGTTTTGGTGGCTCCCTGTCAGATAGTCCTGTATATGAATTTCTGAACTAGCTTGGATTTTTTTCTAACAATTTAGGTCCAATGTTAACGAAATATTCATTGAATTTATCTGCTATATCATTTTTGTCTGTTATGATAGTATTATTGCAGTAATGTTTCCGATTTACTCTTGTTTATTCTTGACAAGTTGGAGAACCACATTGTATAGTGCCTGTCTGTGCCTGGCTCTGAGCACTAGACATCGAGCGTAATAGTGGAGTATCGGGCGCACTGTCTCTAGTCAATATAACTGGGATATAATCCACTAATACCACCACCATCAGTACCCTTAATCAGTACATCTCAATTAGCTTCCATGCCTTACAGTATTTCAACATATGCCAATAATACAGGTATTCATCCATCATTAGCTCCACAGGCTAATATGGTTTCAGCACCAGTGCTTCTGCCACATTACCAGTCTTCCACATTTCCTGGCCTAGTGTCATATGCTGCGTATCAGCCTCAGGGCTTTCCCTATATAGGACAGCGACTATATATACAGAGACGACTTGCCGATATCCACCAATACCAGCAGGCAGCAGCATCAAGGAGTAATTATTTGTCACCACCTTCATATGCCTCGCTCCAACAGAACTTCCCGCAACCCTCCTCTGTTTTCATTCCACATCAGTCATATCAGTCTTTGCAGGCAACAGCATCAACCGTGGCACAACAATCTTCTCGCCCAACACGAGTACCACCAGTATCAACCAGTATCAACATCTGCTCCTCAGTCATGTCAGTCAGCCTCACAACCTGCTTCACTGTCCTCTCCACAACTGTTACAGTCACCAGTTTTAACTGCTCCAGCTCCACAATCATCTCATTCAGTAATACTACCTACTCCACAACCACCTCAGCCAGCAGCAGTATGTACACCATAACAAGCTCAACCAGTAGCATTATCCACACCACAATTGTCTCAACCTGCAATAGTATATACACCTCAACTGTCTCAGCCAGTAGTGTCGTTATCCACACATCAGCTGCCTCATCAAGTAACATTATCTATGCCACAGCCGTTGCAGCCAGTAGCTCTATCTACACCTAAACCATCTCGGCCAGTATTATTATCTACATCACAGCCGTCTCAGCCAGTACCATTTTCTAAGCCACATACAGTATTATCCCAGCCAGTAGTGTCACTATACAAGCCACAGCCAGTATTCTTACCTCCACAGTCATCTCAGTTAGTATCATTGCCTAATCCTCAGCCACCGCATTCAGTATCATTACCTTCACACCTGTCTCAATCAGGATCATTACTGACACCACATCAGCCTCAGTCAACAGCATTATCTGCTCTGAAACAGTCACACTCAGTACCGTCATCTGGCCAGCCCAAAGACCAACATCATTTTTTAGTCATAGGCCTGAACTCATCCGAATCGCCACCATTAATATTGAAGGTGCAGTAGGCAATCGGATATACCTTGAGGAGCTCCTAAGCAGCACAGATATATTACTTGTCCAGGAGCACCTCCTATATCAATTTGAAAGTGAAAGTCTGAGAAACATTCATCCGGACTACAATGTCATTGCAAAGTCATGTGATCAAAAAGTACCAGTTCCTCCTAAATATCGCTCACGTGGTCATAGTGGTACATCCATTTTCTGGAAAAAAGAGTTAGATCATTTAGTTGATTCCATAGAGGATGGCAGTGACAGAGTATGCCTTATTACAGTAAACAGCAATCCTCCTCTGTGTGTTGTATCTGTGTATTGCCCTTGTAGAGGCTCTCATACAATTCATGAGTACTGCAAAATCCTCGATGAGCTCCACGAACTACATACTACCTACCATAACTGTCGTATTATCATCTTGGGTGGAGATTTCAATGCCTCTTTGCTTGGTCATAGGACAGATGCTTTTAGTTGCAGGTTCAGACACTTTGTCAGTGAATACAATTTTAGCCAAGGTGGAGATCCAGGTGGATAAGATACCTTTTACTCAGGATGTGGCCGATACAGCTCACAAATTGACTACATCTTTACAACAGACTTAAATTACCTGACAGACCTTACTATAGGGCATCCGGATGATTCTCCAACTAATTGCTCTACCCATGTTGAGGTCAATGCTATTATACAAGGTGTAGATATCACCAAACAATGTACTGCTACTAAACCAACCATAATTTCCAGAACCTGCTGGCTAGATAACAACAATGCATACTCAGACGAGGTAACGGAAAAACTGGATAATGCCCTGTCTCCTAGTAGCACTCATGACATTGATGGTGCAGTCCAGCACCTTATCGATACAATGAAAACAGCAGCTGAATCAAATGTTCCTAAAAAAAACCACACCACTGTCTAGAAATCAGAAGACTATGAACAAAAATACAGTGGAAGCAATCAAGATATCTAGGAAAGCACATTACCTCTGGAAGAAAGCTGGAAGACCAGGCAGTTCTCATGCCACAATATCTCCCGTAAAGAAGCCAAGAAAAATGCACGTCGCACACAGTATAAGGCAGCAGCGAATACCAGAGAGAAGCTATGTAGTCAGATATCAACAGCATCTACCACAGATTCTCGTCTCTTCTATCGCCTAGTAGCAGCTCAACGAAAGAAAAAAGTTGGCAGGATTGCTGAGCTTGTGTCGACGATGTGTATGTCACGACCCAAGAGGATATCATGAGGGCCATGTATGCTCATTTCTCCACTCTAGCACAACCTGAACAAAATGCCTACTTTGAAGAAGAATACAACACCCTCGTTATGAAGGATGTCAAGGCCATCTAGACATCTGCATCAAACCAGAAATCTATACTTCCAATTACAACTAGTGAAGTAAAACAGTACATCTCAAAATTAAAGAATGGAAAAGCAGCAGATGAATTTGGTATCACTTCTGAGCATTTGAAGAATGCTATCAATGCTCTTCAGTATGGGTTCACTGCACATGCATCACCAGCTATGGCAGCAGTTATCATCACCGAAGCAATGCTCCACGCCAAGAATCGACATCCAGCGCTCTATGTGGCAAGTGCTGATGCACAAAAAGCATTCGATCTCGTAAACCATGACTCGTTAATTAGATAATATCATAACTACGGCCTTTGCGGGCATTGGCCACAAATGAAAATGCTATCATACAAGAACCTAACTGCAAAGATTATATATGAGGATCTTATAAGTAGTCCCTTTGCGATCTATCAGGGCATTAGACAGGGAGGCGTGACCAGTGCCTATCACTATAAAGTCTACATCAATGACCTGCTATTAGATCTTGGCCAGCAAAACTCAGGCCTAAAGATTGGTACAATATACATTGACAGAGTGGCCTGTGCTGACGACCTGGTGCTCATGTCTGACACGACCAATGATCTTCAACTCAGTCTGGCTATAGTCCAGTCATATGCTAGTTACAAAAGATATAAGTTTCATCCTACTAAAACGACTATTTCTGTCTTCAACACCAGCATCCCATCAGATACTTGGAGTAGCAGTCACTACTGGCATCTTAATGGAAACCCAGTTACTGTCTGCGAACAGTTCACACATTTAGGTCTGACCAGAAATACCAATCTTTCATCTCAGCTGTCATCATTCATCAGTGATAGAACTAGTAAAGGCCGACATACGCTATATATGCTCATGGGAATCTGTTTACACGGACTTAATGGTCTTCCACCAACAGTATCCTACAAACTGTACACTCCTTATATCCTACCTTTGCTATATACATGGGCTCGAATCAATATGGATAAAGCAGAAGGAGATGGATGCCCTAGAACTATTCCACAGGAGCACTCTCAGATATATACAGCATCTCCCGAAAACCTGTGCGAAAGCAGCCATATATCTTCTACTAGGAGCTAGACCCATAGAAGCAGAAATTGATGCTAGGCGGTTAACTCTATTTGGCGCAATAGCAGGTCAACGAGACTCTACTATTGCACAATTAGCATATCGTCAGCTCATCATGACTCAACCAAAAGAAAGGAGCCGGTTTTCAATGGTTGCTGCCTTATTCAAGAAGAACAATTTGGGCAGTCCACTCCACCTTCTAGAGAATCCTGTAGAAAATTAACATGGAGTACCAAAGTTCGTAGTAATGTCAACTTGTTCTGGACCAATTCACTCCACGACGAAGCCCATAGTAAGAGCACTCTGCAGCACCTATGTATAGCGAAGTGTCAGATTGGTATTTCACACCATATTTGGACTAATTCATCAGATGTAAGAGATGTACAAAGACCTATGATTAAAGCGAAGATTCTCACTGGATGCTACACTCTACAGAGCACAAGAAACAGATTCACTGGCGGGCGTGAATCAGATAGCTCTCCTATATGTCAAGTTGAACCAGAGGACTTAGCTCACTTTCTCTTTCGGTGCAAAAATGTCTACACAAACGCAGTCTGCTATAAGAGATATATGGAAGGCCTTCTCCAATCAACACTTAGTGAACAGCAGCTTCTAACACTGACCCTCGATTCTCAGAACCTAAATCCACTAACAACCCTTGAAGGAAGTACCTACAACATCAGTACATCAATTTCGGAAACGATAGAAGTAATGTCTCGCTGGCTCTGTTACAGAGCCCATCACTACAGAGCCTGTGAACTTAACTACCTCCACAAAAGACGAAAATAGTCATTGCAGAGTAGTGTGAATAGAGATGTACAAATGAACTTTTATGCTAAGTCTACTAACAGAACCGTACATAGCAAAAGCAAAAACTACTAATTTTGGTGTCGGTGCGGCTAACCAGTTTAGCATTACCCTGATAACCAGGGAGACTACATTATAGTTGAAGTTGAACTACCAGTGATTTACCAGTGATTGCAGTCAAATACTTTAGTGTAGAAGAAGTGACTGCAATTTTTGGGAGTTAGACGACCTTAGGTCTATATAAAACTCCGTGACTTGAAGAATGAGTCTAGGTTGTTTTTGAATGTGTTTAATGTTGGAGCGTTAATTGCTTCTGTTGGTAGAGAATTCCATACATTAACAACTTTATTAGTGAAGAAATACTTGCGTAGATCAAGTCGACAGGGTTGTTTGTAAAGTTTAAGTGCATGTCCATTAGTGTGTGTAGATGCCATTGTGAAGAATTCATTTGGCTTAATGTGGTCCTGGTTAGACTTTTTTGTAGACTTCTATCATGTCAGCTCGGATTCTCCTGGTTTTCAATGTTGTAAGATTTAGTTTCTGGAGATGTGTTTCATAAGATTTACTTGCTAAACATGGGATCATGCGTGCCATCCTGTGCTGTACCCACTCCAGTAAGTCTATGTCTTTTTGTAGGTGTGGGCACCAAAAGGGGATACACAGTAGTCTAAGTGAGGTCTTATGAGGGATTTGTAAAGATGGAGAATAACAGGTCGGGATTTATATTTTATTGTACGATATATCAGGCCTAGGGCTTGGTTTGCTTTTCTTGATGCTACTTCACATTGTCTTGACACTTTCATTGATTGCTGAATCGTTATTCCCAAATCTTTTTCTTCAATGCTTTTTGCTAGTATGTTGCTTCCCATGTTATAGCTATAGCACACGTTATTGTGTCCTAAATGTAAAACACTACATTTATCTAAGTTAAAGAGCATCTGCCATTCTTGAGACCAGCTAAAAATTCTTGGAGTTTAATTGTACTTTCTTTGTTCAGAATTTCTTTACCTAATTTAGTATCATCAGCAAATTTACCAATTTGGCTTGTAATGTTTTCGTCTATGTCGTTTATATAGATCAGAAATAAAATTGGCCCAAGGACCGATCCCTGGGGCACTCCACTCTTTACGCTTGTCCAGTTAGATTTCTGTCCATTTATTACGACACGTTGTTTCCTATCTGATAACCAATTTGTAATCCATTGGAGTATCTCCCCGTCTATCCCGTGAGATTTAATTTTCTTGCACAGCCTCTGATGCAGGACTTTTTCAAATGCCTTTGCAAAGTCTAAGCATATTATGTCAACTGGGTGTCCATTGTCTAATTGGGTAGTAACTTTATCAAAAAAGCAAAGTAGGTTTGTTAGTGTAGATAGGCCTTTCCTAAACCCATGTTGTGAATGGTATATTAAGTAGTTGTTCTCTAGGTGGGCAACGATTTGATTGCTGAGTAATGTTTCTAAGATTTTCCCTATACATGAGGTGAGACTCATTGGCCTGTAGTTATTTGGCTGGTCCTTCCCCCCTTTTTTAAAGATTGGCGTGATGTTGGCTGGTCTCCAATCCACAGGCACTTTTCCAGATCTAATCGATTTGATCATAATCTTGGATATAGTGTCAGCAATTTCCTTTGAGGCTTCTCTCAGTACCCCAGGGTGTATATTTCCTGGTCCCGATCCCTTATCTGGCTTTAAGTTAGCAAGGGCTCCTCGACAAGGATGGCTGATATTTCTATGTTACACAGTCTGGTTTGTTTATTGGTTTGCTTTGGAGTTGGGATGCTGCTTAAGTCTCCAGTCGTAAATACTGATGAAAGTATTCATTTAATAGCTCAGCATTCTCGAATGTATCTAGAAGGATATTTCCTTCATTATCTTTTAGTGGTCCTACCCTATGTTTTGTTTTTTGTTTTTTCCTTACATAAGCATAAAAACTCTTGCTGTCTTGTTTAATTTTGTCTGATAGTTTCCTTTCAAATTTTCTTTTTGCATTTCGGCATGCTGTTGTTGGCTCGTCGAGGGACTTTCTGTACATCTGATAAGTTATTGGCCCTCTTTTGTTTGAAAATTGTTTCCACTTTTTGTATTTTGTACGTACCTTTTTCAGTGCCAGGCGGGTCCATCCATTGAGGTTTGTTTGATTTCGGAGTTTTTATAGGTATATGTTTAGTAACTAGTCTATGGTAATTATTTTTAAAAATTTCCCAACATTCCTAGGAATCTTTATTCTGGAATAAATCATCCCATGAGATGAGGATTAGTTTGTTTTTCAGTGTTTGATAATCCCCTTTGTTATAATCTATAATAGGCTTGATTTTTTCCTCGATTATAGTCTTTGTCACCAAGTCCTACACTATACTGTTATGGTCACTCCCTCCAAAGTGCTCACGTACTTATAAGTTTTCAACCATGTTTTCTTCTGTTGTTAACACTAAGTCTAGAATTGCAGATTCTCTTGTAGAGGAGTGAACATGTTGGTGTAGATAGTTGGAGTTCACAGTCTCTAAAAATTCGGCATCCATGGAAGAACTCGAATTGTAGTTTTCCCAATAAATATTGCGGTAATTGAAGTCACCCATGATCAGAACCAGGCCTCTCCTACTATTTTCCTCTATAATTTTATTTAGCTTGTTGTTGTACTCCTCAGTAGCATCTGGACTTCTGTAGCATACACCAAGTAGTATTTTTTCTGTAGGCCCAAGCATCAAATCACACCATATGCATTCAATCTCATTGAAATTTAATTCAGAATCCAGCCGTACTAACGGTCTGTATTTGTCCTTTACATAAAGCATTATTCCACCACCTTGACGATTTGCCCTGTCCTTTCTAAAACATGTAAACCCATCCAGTGCCAATTCAGAATCTAAGTGGTGTGCATTTGCCCAGGTTTCAGTGAGCCCAATCACATCAGGTTCTAACAGGTGTGTGTATAATTCTAGCTCATCCAGTTTGTTCATTAAACTTCGGCAGTTGATGTAGATACATTTTAGTTTAGGATTTGTGAGTTTGAAATTACTGCCAGGGGAACTCTCTGTATTTTGCTTGTCTATAAAACTCTATGCCTGAGCTAGAAAATCGTCAGCTAGGGTAAGAGGAGTCTGATACTAGCCCTGAACTGCTTCTCAACATTGAACACCTCATTAGAAGACTCTGTTATAATCTACACTGCGGTTGGTGCTTCCTTATCAACCTACTACCATAACAGCGTTGT
The DNA here is from genome assembly GCA_034401795.1 of Chaetoderma sp. LZ-2023a. Taxonomy (NCBI): domain Eukaryota; kingdom Metazoa; phylum Mollusca; class Caudofoveata; order Chaetodermatida; family Chaetodermatidae; genus Chaetoderma; species Chaetoderma sp. LZ-2023a. The sequence continues at coordinate 80,147,322 of CM067375.1, forward strand.
GTGAAATATTTCATATATCAGCTATATAGGACTTGTACATGGGGACCTTTATGCTCGGACTTGCATGTAGGTAACATAGACTAATGGAACACTATTAACCTTACGTGTGCCGTAACTAATTAATAAATCAGACTTTTGTGTCAATAGACTTATACGGACCACTGTACGTGGGTGCTCCTATCAAGAGGAGGATGATCCAAACAACAACAACAACAACAACAACAACAACAACAACAACAACAACAACAACAACTAGCCTACACGGGTCACCATCGATTTCGGCCCGACACATTCCTGGCCCCGATTATGTAGATGTCGGCCCCAATTCATTTCCGGCCCCGATTATGTAGACGCCGGTCCCGATATATATCAGAAATTGGCATCAATGCGGCGACGCTATTAATATGTTGTAACCAATAATTTTATATTTGTTGTTCTGTTTTCAGAAGACGCTGCAATATGCCCGTATTCATGGCTATGACCATAATTACTATTACCAGAATGCATGTTTAGTTAGTAAGTTTAGGCTAGTTGGTGTCATCTGATATGCATACATATATATAAAAAGTTTTATACGTATAGACTACTCACGACTCTCACCGCGAGAAGGTCAGCCTATTAAAAGCCAGGTTAGTATAAACAAGTGCTTGTGCGTGCAGTGGTTAAAGTCAATATTAAAATTATTATTATGCATGCTTGCAATTTACAAATCATCATGCTTCAAAATCAGACCAAGTATTAATAAACTTACTCATTATTAAATCAGTATTACGCTCACATAATCAGCATTACACTTATAAATCAACATCATCATCATTATTATTATTATTATTATTATTATTATTATTATTATTATTATTATTATTATTATTATTATTATTATTATTATTATTATTATTATTACTCATCAAGGTAACTCAAGGTAACTATACAGGTAAGCTGTTGAATATTTTTGATAACAAGTTTTACTGGGCATACTGTTGCTGTCTCTGGGAGCAACAGCGCCTAGTCAAATTAATTTCAAAATATTCACCATTGTTCATTATCCATACACTCTCTGAAATACAATTTTCAGAAAGCTATACAGGTAAGTGATTGAATAGTTTGCCTATGGCAGCAACAGCTCCCAGTCAAATTAGTTTTAAAATAGTCAACAAAATGTTGATTAAATACGAATATTAAGTACGAATTTCAATTCGTACAATGTGACGGACTAGTGACTCAGATAATGCAGCTTATTGGGCCCATGCCGGGCCGATACCACGCCAATACTTTAACAGCCCGGTATCGGTCCGGCATCAGCCCAGTAAGCTGCATTATCAGGGAAGTGGTTTACCTAAAAAAAAACCACATGATTAAATTACATGCGACTCTGTATATACGACTATATATAGTCAGCGCCAGTAATAAACACTTTGGAACTATTGAAAAGCCGATCAAAAGCATCTTCTTCTAGAGTTAATTTCAGACCAAACTAAGGAAGACTATTTTTGACAATTTATTTATGGTAGTCACGTGTCTGCAATGGTGGCTGTGTATGGTAGTCACGTGTCTGCGATGGTGGCTGTGTATGGTAGTCACGTGTCTGCAATGGTGGCTGCTCTGATTGGTCGGACATAATATGCACGAGCGGAGGCAAATTGTCACTGTTTTCAGCACTATATAGAAGGACTGAAACCTGCATTTGGAGCCATCCTTGTCTGGCCTTTGGGAGCTCCTTCGCTCGGATTGCACAGCTTTCGAAGAAAGCGTCCATTGAGTGTTTTGGCACCTCCTGTCTAGATTGCTCATCCAGTCGATTTGATTGGGCTTTTGTCAGCTCTAGGAACGATATTTCAAATTCTGTCATCTGATCCGAATTCTTTCTTTTACATTTTTTTGGACCACACAGAAATGGAAACGTGGTTGCCTTAACCCTTTAACCCTCATATCAGCAAAAACGACTTCTGCAGTCGTCTTGAGAAATGTCCATTTGCAGACGAAAAGAAGACAATGGCCCGAATTTTCGAAAGGTATTTATCTCTTAATCGTGTGTAATTTTGCTAATCGTCCGATGATCATCGGATTAAATTTAATCGGAATTTTCGAAGCATGTTTAGCCTACCCGCGTGTAAATATCTGCAAGTAATTAGACACATGTTTATAAGTAACAAAAGAATAAATAATCGTCCGTTGGGGGTTGTTTATCTCAATATAGTCAATCGTTTCGAGCGCAGTCAAACACTCAAACGATTGTAATGGACGCGCTACACGTGTTAGAGTTTGCCCAAGATGATTTGGAAGAGCACCGAGAGGGTCTTGGAAGAAGGCACTTGAGAGTATTTCGGGACAGAAAGAACCCCCTTGAGGAATATAATGATGTGGAGTTTGTACGGCGTTTTCGACTTTCAAAAGCAAGTTTTCGTGATCTTTTAGACCTTATCATGGACAATCTCATGCGACCAACAAGACGAAACCGACCAGTTCTTCCAGAATTTGTGTGTGTGTATATATATATATATATATATGTTGAATGCTGAAAATCTTAATTCTTTCCGAACTGTATAAGGCGTAGATTATGCCAATTAAATTGATTTCTTTTAAAATCTTGTGTTATTTAATTTTTTTCCGAATTGTATAAGACCGAGATTAGGCCAATTAATGTTTTCTGTTAAAATCATGTGTTCTTAGACTTATTTATTAGAAGATTATTTTTGCTGAAATTTAGAAAACTATATTTGCTGAAATTTTCATGAGATTATTTTAAAGATATACTGAATGTATAAATTTAAACCGCAAGTTAAAGGAATCATGTACTATTCAATAAAAAATAATTTAGAAAAAGTTGGAGTTGAGTTGATTTCATAGAATTTCTGTAAAGATCGTCCATTTACCGAATGTTAGAGAATGCTACTACTAAATTTTGATGGTTTATTTAGAAACAAGTTTTAAATTTGAAAATTTGCAACAAAATTTTAATCTATCAAGTTTGCGTCTGTAAGGGTCGAAAGCTTATTACAGACTGATATGCTATCTGAATCTGATGTACGATATTCTTGCGCACGTGCATTCTGATTTGCTGAAATTGTTTCTGATAGCTGATTGGGTCGAGCAATAGTCATTGTGCTTTGCTCCGCGCTCATGTGTGTGTTCATGCCATTGTAATGGCTTCCTGCAATTAAAGCTACATGTTAGTTAAACCCGACGGGTGATGAAAATGTGTACAATTTGCAACCCCTGTTATTGTTTTAACGCCAAAAATCTGCTAAATCTTTCTCCCGTTCTTTCTCACGCAAATAAATCCATCTGCATAAGATGACCATCTATATAATATAAGAGGACCACTATCTTTGAGATAAATATGACAGATGCACATACTACAGTGTACATGACGATGAAGAGGTGCTGAACAATTTTGTTGAAATATGTTGCTGCGTTAGACACCAACGGCTTTTCAGCAACAGCGAGTAGTACTTTTGAAAATCTACCACTGGAATGACTGGCTCGGCTCTCTCGAATTTATTCAAGAAAATTTAAACTATCATAGAAAATGTACATTTGCAGACCAAGGGAAGACTATTTTTGAAAAAGGACCACTGGGATGACTGGCTACGTTATCGAGCCAGCCATTTCAGTGTTAAATGTTAAACAAATTGTCTTCTTTTCGTATGCAAATGGACATTTCTCAAGACGACTGCAGAAGTCGTTTTGGCTGATATGAGGGTTAAAGGGTTAAAGCACACGTTATCGAGCCAGTCATTCCAGTGGTAAATGTTAAACAAATTGTCTTCTTTTCGCCTGGGTTAAAGGGTTACGGCACACGTGATCTTAGAGAACCACTCACATATCCATCCATCAACAACCGCCGAGTATAGTTTGGTCGTATTTAACTTTGACCTCTCTAGTATATGCAACTTTTAATAAATAAAACAATGACATGCCAAGTCAGGTATAACTTAATATTAAGTTGACATGATTAAATTATAAATTGTATATAACTATAATTACACCGAATGTTAATCTTTAACACTTTGTCAAATTCATGCGCGGTTTATGTTCACAGGTAGGGAAATGGTAGCAATTGTTGTTCTGGAGGCTAAGAAAGAAGGGAGTAAGCGAGTTTTCGATTCTGCCTCGGAAATCGTGGAGCAAGTAATAATAATAATAATAATAATAATAATAATAATAATAATAATAATAATAATAATAATAATAATAACAATAATAATAATAATAATAATAATATAACATAGTAAATTATTATTATTATTATTATTATTATTATTATTATTATTATTATTATTATTATTATTATTATTATTATTATTATCTATAGGTTTTGCTGGATCACGTCGATCCAGATGCGATTGGCATGATGCCAACGCTGCCAAAGATGGCGAACCTGGGGAGGCAGGTAAACCACCATAGGAAAAAGATTCGTCCTGTGGACCCGAAGGATTTGACATTCGCAATCGATGACGACTTCCTGCCTGACGGATTCTTAAAAGTCGGCGTACGGGTTGGTGACAGGCATCATATCCTCTTTGCGACAGACATCATGATACACCATCTGGCACGTACAAAGACGTGGTAAGCTATGGGATATGGTCGATATGGTCAATGGTCACATGGATATTGTGGTGAATGATTATGTAACTTGTGAGGTAGCTGACTAAATGAATTCTATTTTGCAGATACGTGGATGCGACTTTTAAACTTGTGCGCGCTCCGTTCAAACAGCTGTTCAGGGTGCACAGCTTCATCTGTCTGAAGCAAGTGCCATTGATATTTGTCATGATGTCTGGTAAACGGAAAGAGGACTATGACGCAGTCTTCCAGGCCCTGTTGGGGATGCTGCCTGTCGCTATGGCATTACAGAACTGTGTTGCTGATTGCGAGGCAGCTCTCTGGCAGAGCCTGCGGGTACTGATGCCAGCCCGAGTGACGATGCAGGGGTGTCTATTCCATTTCACCCAGGTATAATCTACAGTTATCGGTCTACGCAATATTGTGTTTATCACTATTAATTCCTTTAACACTAACATTACTAATCTCCATTACTAATTGCACTTAGCTTAATATGTTGTCTCTTTCATGTAAGAAATTATAGTATTGTTGTTGTTGTCTTCTTCTTCTTCTTTTCGATCGCTGGTATCACACTTGGAGAGCCGTTCTCAAGATGAAATCTGTGGTTTTCTGCAGTTCTTCCACAGGCCCATACAGCTTTTCAAGAATAGAGGTTGACAAAGGCCAGATCTCTTCTCTCAGCAGCTGATACGTACTGCAACATTGAAGTATGTGCTCTGTGGTCTGTTCTGCTTCTCCACAAGGACAAGCGGGCGATGTCGTAAGGTGGAACCGCCTGTACACGTGTTGGTTTAGTCTGTTGTGTCCAGTTCTGAGACGAAAAATGGTCACTTGCTCTGGCCTCGAGAGATGATGGTAGGCATCTTCTGATTTAGGTGTTCTATAGAGGGACTTAATGATAGTCTTCATCTCTGTATGGGTAACCATGTTTTCTGTCTGATTCTCTTCTGCACCCACCTTTGCCATCTTGTCTGCTTCCTCATTTCCTTGGACTCCACAGTGTGAGGGGATCCACTGCAGTGCTATCCGAAAGCATTTGATGGTTTGTAGTGCTTCTTCAAGTTGTGGCAGCTTACCTTTGGTGATAGCCTCAAGGACGGAGCGGGCATCAGATAAAAAGACAATCTGTGCAATAGGGTCTGCTGTTCTGCTGATGGTATTAGCTGCATGAACCAGTGCTTCGACTTCAGCTCTGTAGTTTGTGCAGTGTTTGCCTGTCGGTATTGCAGCTGACTCATGTTGTCCGTTTGGATACTGTATGTGCAGTCCGGCACCTCCGCTCCTAATTGCATCTTTGGCTGATCCATCTGTGTAGATCCTTATCCATGTCTCCTGAGGGTACATTTCTTCCAGCATGGCTAGGGTCAGGGCCTTCTTGCTCACATCACTGTGTTCATTTTTGGTTGTGAGATGAGGTACTGTGGTGCGAATAGCTATGCTCTCTAGTTTGTTTTCCCAGGGTGGAGGATCAAGGGTGTGGTTTGGATCTTCTATTTGTGCTGGCAACATCTCTTGGTGTTTCCTTTGAAGTGCTTTTGTCTCTTTCACAAAACTTGATCTTTTAAGTCTTCCTGATGACAGCTGTGCTTGCCTGATCTTCATCGGGTGGTTATTGAACGATTTGAACTTTGCAGCTTGGATCAGTGCTTTGCATTCCCTTCCTTTGCTAAGTGGGGGAATGCCTGCTGTCTGCTCCATTTTTTCTATTGGTGTTGATCTCATTCCACCAGTGATGATGCGCAGTGCCTGGTTTTGTACTCTGTCGAGGTTCTGTTGATGAGATTTAGCTGTTGTCATCCATGAGCTGGATCCATACTCAAGGTGTGGTCGTACGGCACCTAGGTAGATGGTCTTGAGGATCCTTTCATTGGCACCCCACTTTGTTCCTGCCAGCTTCCTCATGATGTTTAGCTTTCTTCTGGCCTTTGCCTCTGCATTCTGGATGTGCTCCTTCCATGTTAATCTTCTGTCATATGTGACTCCCAGGTATGTCTGCTGGTCCTCGTATTCGAGTGGAGTACCGCCCAGTGTCAGATTGCCAACCTTGGTTTTGGTGGACAGTGTGAATAGCATGGCTGATGATTTTTCTTTGTTGATGGTAATACACCAGCGATTGGCCCAAGCTGTAATTCTGTCCAAGGCGAGCTGCATTCTGTACGTGGCAGTCGTTGTGTACTCCTCGGTGCACCAGATTACGAGGTCATCTGCATAGAGGGCTGCTTGGATCCCATTGGGCAGCTCTGCTACAATGTCATTGATGAAGAGTATGAACAAAGTGGATGATAATACTCCGCCTTGTGGCACCCCTTGTCTCAGCAATACATTCTGTCCAGATTGTCCATCCACCAGCACCCTAGCTCTGCGATTGTGTAGGTATGACTTGGTCCATCGGAACATGTTGCCACCGATGCCTGTGCGCCAGAGCTTCACGAGGAGGCCATCCTTCCACACCTTGTCAAATGCTTTCTGCAGATCGATAAAGGCAGCTAGCATCACCTTCTTGGCTTGAAAAGTGTCCTCTATGACCTGTGCAAGATGTGTTGTTTGATCTTCTGTGCTCCTGTATCTTCTGAATCCGGCCTGCTCTGAAACTATAATGTTCTCTGACTCCAGGTACCACTGCAACCGCTGGTTGATGATGCACTCCATGGTCTTGCATATGCAGCTTGTAAGACTGATAGGACGGTAGCTCAGCACTTTCGTCTTGTTCTTTCCTTTTTTCAGAATAGGAGTCATTCTGGCTTCCTTCCAGCACTGAGGAACCTCTCCATTGGTCCAACTGAGATTAAAGATGTCTAGCAACTTGCGAAGAGATGCATTACCAAGGTGTTGGATCATTTCATTCGTAATGCCATCTGGCCCGGGAGATTTCTTCTTTTTCAGTTGGCGGATAGCCTTCTTCAGTTCTGTTAAACTAATGTCAACTTTCATTGCATCGTGAGTGTTGGTGTCTGTTCTTTCCTTTTGCTCTTTTCTAACCTCCCTTTGACGCATTCGTGGTATAGAAATGTTGCTTTCTTTTGCATATGCCTTCGCAAAGGCATCTGCTGCCATCTTTCCTGTCAGTGTTTGTCCATCTTCTTCAAGAGTAATCTTCTCTCCCCTGACACCCTCATCATTGAGTGCTTTAGTCAGTCTCCATAGTTTTGTGGTGTCTCTCTCTAAATTAAACCCTGCCGTCTTTTCCCTCCAGCTTCTTCTTTTGGCCTCCAGCTTGGTCTTTAGATACCTGGCTTTAGTTTGTTGTAGCGTGAAGTGGTTTTCATGACAGGGATTACCCTCTGCATCTTCTCTGGCCTTGTCTAGTTTATCATGTGCTGCTTGCAGTTCTGTTGTCCAGTAGGGGCGGTAGTTTTTCCTGAACCCTCGAGGAATCGCTTCATTGGCAGCCTTGAGGATACTTGAATTAAATTCCTTTACCACATTGTTGATGTTTCTCCCTTCTACTGCTATATTATGGGTAAGCTCATTGGAACGAATGCCGAACAGACTCCAATTTGCCTTTTTGTAGTTCCACCTTGGATGTTGAGGTGAACTGGTCGAAATACTTCCAGAAAGAGAGAGGAGGACTGGGCGGTGGTCGCTTCCTCCTAACTGCGATCCGACCACTCTACTGAGGTTTCTGTGAATGTCTTCTGTACAAAATGCCAAGTCTGGCGTTGTTGTCGAGTGCCATCGGCGCGAGTAGAAGGTAGGCTGATCTGTGGGATCGTTGACAAGTAAAAGGTGCTTTTCATCTTGCCATGCTTCAATGTCTTCTCCTCGTTTATCAAGTGTTCTGTATCCCCAGCTCTGGGACTGGCTATTAAAGTCTCCCGCAATGAGGAAGTGGCAGTCCGGGACCTGGATTGTGTCAAGTGAGAGATTCTTGTCATTAGGGCAGTAATAATTGACAATTTCAATCACAGAGTTGCTGGTTGTTACCTTGATCTTGATATATTCTGCCTCTTCCATAAAGGTTTTGATCTGGCTGGCGTTCACGCTGTTTCGGACCAAGGTCATCACCCCACCTTTCTTTCTTCCTCTTCGATCACACCGGAAAATCTGGTAACCTCGGATCTTAAATGGTTTTCCTTCTTGCAGGTGTGTCTCTTGAATGCAGCAGATATCAATGTTGTTTTCGTACAGGAACTGTTCGAGCTCTGATTTCTTGTTGGTAACCCCTTCTGCATTCCAGTGCATGATGTTGATACTGGGGTTCTCTTTGGGTTTGGTCTTCTCTTTCCGTTGGCCAGTAGCTCTCCATCCTCGTCCCCTGGCTCCACAAGACGAGTTGATGGGACCTCCAGTAGCTGAGGGTGGGCTCCTTCGAGGCATGGAGCCCGGCGCTGCACCTGCCTGGCGGATCCTCACAGGGCGAGCACCATTTCGATTGATTCGATCTCCAAGTGTAATTTCATTAGCGTTGTGCATAATGCTCTGGTTAGCCCCTCCAAATGTCTGGATTGCCACCCAGTGGGTTACACCCCTGCGCCACGTTGAGGCCGAGCATATAGTCTTAAACAGGGGGTTGTTGTTGTTGTTGTTGTTGTTGTTGTTGTTGTATTTATTCTGCCACACCCGCAAATCGTCCTTATGTTCGAGGCACTTGAGTTAGAAGTTGGGCCAGACCATGCTCCTCTTCGTGCTCTTGTGCAGTATATCCGGATGCAGTGGATCGAGGGTTGTGTTTTCACCCCGGTGGATTGGAGTGTGTTCGGTCTTCCATCCGTACCAACAACGATGTGGAAGGCTGGCACTACCGCTTTAACCACCGTGGCAAGAAAGGTATATTTGACCAGAAATACGCACGCACGCACGCACGCACGCACGCACGCACGCATTATTATTATTATTATTATTATTATTATTATTATTATTATTATTATTATTATTATTATTATTATTATTATAGATATTCGCGTATTATGATTGATAAAATTATATGTAAATGGAATTAATTCTACAGGACAACTCCCGTTCTACCTGCTCTGCAACCTGCTGCACACAGAGGCGAAGCTGGTAACAATGGGCATTGTACTGGTCCAGCGCGAAGATCTAGCTCGTCGGCAGCGTCCTGGTGCGAAGGACGTGACCAAGAAATTGATGACACTGTGGGATGAATATGATGCCAACATGAGAACGGCAAGGGGCCTACTGGCGGCTGGCAGTCATCTCATCTGTCCAAGTCCAAATCCTCCACCCTGGGAAAACAAACTAGAGAGCATAGCTATTCGCACCACAGTACCTCATCTCACAACCAAAGATGAACACAGTGATGTGAGCAAGAAGGCCATGACCCTAGCCATGCTGGAAGAAATGTACCCTCAGTAGACATGGATAAGGATCTACACCGATGGATCAGCCAAAGATGCAATTAGGAGCGGAGGTGCCGGACCGCACATACAGTATCCAAACGGACAACATGAATCAGCTGCAATACCGACAGGCAAACTACAGAGCTGAAGTCGAAGCACTGGTTCATGCAGCTAATACTATCAGCAGAACAGCAGACCCTATTGCACAGTGTCTTTTTTTCTGATGCCCGCTCCGTCCTTGAGGCTATCACCAAAGGTAAGCTGCCACAACTTGAAGAAGCACAACAAACCATCAACCGCTTTTGGATAGCACTGCAGTGGATCCCCCTCACACTGTGAAGTCCAAGGAAATGAGGAAGCAGACAAGATGGCAAAGGTGGGTGCAGAAGAGAATCAGACAGAAAACATGGTTACCCATACAGAGATGAAGACTATCATCAAGTCACTTTATAGAACACCTCAATCAGAAGATGCCTACCATCATCTCTCGAGGCCAGAGCAAGTGACCATTTGTCGTCTCAAAACTGGACACAACAGACTAAACCAACACGTGTACAGGCGGTTCCACCTTACGACATCGCCCGCTTGTCCTTGTGGAGAAGCAGAACAGACCACAGAGCACATACTTCAATGTTGCAGTACGTATCAGCTGCTGAGAGAAGAGATCTGGCCTTTGTCAACCTCTTTTCTTGAAAAGCTGTATGGCCCTGTGGAAGAACTGCAGAAAACCACAGATTTCGTCTTGAGAACGGCACTCCAAGTGTGATACCAGCGATCGAAAAGAAGAAGAAGAAAAAGAGGAAGATCTCATCTGTCCATGACCAGAGATGGAGATGGGTGATGATGACGACGAAGAGGAGTAGGCCAAATGGGTTGAATGTTATTACTAATCATGTTGTCTTTTTCAGGTCTTACTAACGCTGGCACTATTAATATGCACCATTCACATCTTTACCTTATTATAAACTATTAACCATAGTAACGCTTTATTACGTTACTTATTTTTAACACTCAAATATTCCAAAAAAATTAAATTTACTTAATAGAAAAATTCCATTTGCAGAACAAGGGAATAGTATTTTTCGAAAATTTACAATTGAAATGACTGGTTCTGTTATCGAGCCAGCCATGGTAGTGGTAAATTGTCAGAAATAGTCTTCCTTTGGTCTGAAACTAACTCTAGAAGAAGATGCTTTTGATCGGCTTTTCAATAGCTCCAAAGTGTTATTACTGGCGCTGACTATATATAGTCGTATATACATAGTCGCATGTAATTTAATCATGTGGGGTTTTTTCCAGGTAAACCACTTCCCTGATAATGCAGCTTACTGGGCTGATGCCGGACCGATACCGGGCTGTTAAAGTATTGGCGTGGTATCGGCCCAGCATGGGCCCAATAAGCTGCATTATCTGAGTCACTAGTCCGTCACATTGTACGAATTGAAATTCGTACTTAATATTCGTATTTAATCAACATTTTGTTGACTATTTTAAAACTAATTTGACTGGGAGCTGTTGCTGCCATAGGCAAACTATTCAATCACTTACCTGTATAGCTTTCTGAAAATTGTATTTCAGAGAGTGTATGGATAATGAACAATGGTGAATATTTTGAAATTAATTTGACTAGGCGCTGTTGCTCCCAGAGACAGCAACAGTATGCCCAGTAAAACTTGTTATCAAAAATATTCAACAGCTTACCTGTATAGTTACCTTGAGTTACCTTGATGAGTAATAATAATAATAATAATAATAATAATAATAATAATAATAATAATAATAATAATAATAATAATAATAATGATGATGATGTTGATTTATAAGTGTAATGCTGATTATGTGAGCGTAATACTGATTTAATAATGAGTAAGTTTATTAATACTTGGTCTGATTTTGAAGCATGATGATTTGTAAATTGCAAGCACGCATAATAATAATTTTAATATTGACTTTAACCACTGCACGCACAAGCACTTGTTTATACTAACCTGGCTTTTAATAGGCTGACCTTCTCGCGGTGAGAGTCGTGAGTAGTCTATACGTATAAAACTTTTTATATATATGTATGCATATCAGATGACACCAACTAGCCTAAACTTACTAACTAAACATGCATTCTGGTAATAGTAATTATGGTCATAGCCATGAATACGGGCATATTGCAGCGTCTTCTGAAAACAGAACAACAAATATAAAATTATTGGTTACAACATATTAATAGCGTCGCCGCATTGATGCCAATTTCTGATATATATCGGGACCGGCGTCTACATAATCGGGGCCGGAAATGAATTGGGGCCGACATCTACATAATCGGGGCCAGGAATGTGTCGGGCCGAAATCGATGGTGACCCGTGTAGGCTAGTTGTTGTTGTTGTTGTTGTTGTTGTTGTTTGGATCATCCTCCTCTTGATAGGAGCACCCACGTACAGTGGTCCGTATAAGTCTATTGACACAAAAGTCTGATTTATTAATTAGTTACGGCACACGTAAGGTTAATAGTGTTCCATTAGTCTATGTTACCTACATGCAAGTCCGAGCATAAAGGTCCCCATGTACAAGTCCTATATAGCTGATATATGAAATATTTCACACAACGCTGTTTTGGTAGTAGGTTGATAAGGAAGCACCAACCGCAGTGTAGATTATACCAGAGTCTTCTAATGAGGTGTTCAATGTTGAGAAGCAGTTCAGGGCTAGTATCAGACTCCTCTTACCCTAGCTGACGATTTTCTAGCTCAGGCATAGAGTTTTATAGACAAGCAAAATACAGAGAGTTCCCCTGGCAGTAATTTCAAACTCACAAATCCTAAACTAAAATGTATCTACGTCAACTGCCGAAGTTTAATGAACAAACTGGATGAACTAGAATTATACACACACCTGTTAGAACCTGATGTGATTGGGCTCACTGAAACCTGGGCAAATGCATACCACTTAGACTCTGAATTGGCACTAGATGGGTTTACATGTTTTAGAAAGGACAGGGCAAATCGTCAAGGTGGTGGAATAATGCTTTATGTAAAGGACAAATACAGACCGTTAGTACGGCTGGATTCTGAATTAAATTTCAATGAGATTGAATGCATATGGTGTGATTTGATGCTTGGGCCTACAGAAAAAATACTACTTGGTGTATGCTACAGAAGTCCAGATGCTACTGGAGATTACAACAACAAGCTAAATAAAATTATAGAGGAAAATAGTAGGAGAGGCCTGGTTCTGATCATGGGTGACTTCAATTACCGCAATATTGATTGGGAAAACTACAATTCGAGTTCTTCCATGGATGCCGAATGTTTAGAGACTGTGAACTCCAACTATCTACACCAACATGTTCACTCCTCTACAAGAGAATCTGCAATTCTAGACTTAGTGTTAACAACAGAAGAAAACATGGTTGAAAACTTATAAGTACGTGAGCATTTTGGAGGGAGTGACCATAACAGTATAGTGTGGGACTTGGTGACAAAGACTATAATCGAGGAAAAAATCAAGCCTATTATAGATTATAACAGAGGGGACTATCAAACACTGAAAAACAAACTAATCCTCATCTCATGGGATGATTTATTCCAGAATAAAGATTCCTAGGAATGTTGGGAAATTTTTTTAAATAATTACCATAGACTAGTTACTAAACATATACCTATAAAAACTCCGAAAAAATCAAACAAACCTCAATGGATGGACCGCCTGGCACTGAAAAAGGTACGTACAAAATACAAAAAGTGGAAACAATTTTCAAACAAAAGAGGGCCAATAACTTATCAGATGTACAGAAAGTCCCTCGACGAGCCAACAACAGCATGCCGAAATGCAAAAAGAAAATTTGAAAGGAAACTATCAGACAAAATTAAACAAGACAGCAAGAGTTTTTATGCTTATGTAAGGAAAAAACAAAAAACAAAACATAGGGTAGGACCACTAAAAGATAATGAAGGAAATATCCTTCTAGATACATTCGAGAATGCTGAGCTATTGAATGAATACTTTTCATCAGTATTTACGACTGGAGACTTAAGCAGCATCCCAACTCCAAAGCAAACCAATATACAAACCAGACTGTGTAACATAGAAATATCAGCCATCCTTGTCGAGGAAGCCCTTGCTAACTTAAAGCCAGATAAGGGAGCGGGACCAGGAAATATACACCCTAGGGTACTGAGAGAAGCCTCAAAGGAAATTGCTGACACTATATCCAAGATTATGATCAAATCGATTAGATCTGGAAAAGTGCCTGTGGATTGGAGACCAGCCAACATCACGTCAATCTTTAAAAAAGGGGGGAAGGACCAGCCAAATAACTACAGGCCAATGAGTCTCACCTCATGTATAGGGAAAATCTTAGAAACATTACTCAGCAATCAAATCGTTGCCCACCTAGAGAACAACTACTTAATAAACCATTCACAACATGGGTTTAGGAAAGGCCTATCTACACTAACAAACCTACTTTGCTTTTTTGATAAAGTTACTACCCAATTAGACAATGGACACCCAGTTGACATAATATACTTAGACTTTGCAAAGGCATTTGACAAAGTCCCGCATCAGAGGCTGTGCAAGAAAATTAAATCTCACGGGATAGACGGGGAGATACTCCAATGGATTACAAATCGGTTATCAGATAGGAAACAACGTGTCGTAATAAATGGACAGAAATCTAACTGGACAAGCGTAAAGAGTGGAGTGCCCCACGGATCGGTCCTTGGGCCAATTTTATTTCTGATCTATATAAACGACATAGACGAAAACATTACACGCCAGATTGGTAAATTTTCTGATGATACTAAATTAGGTAAAGAAATTCTGAACAAAGAAAGTACAATTAAACTCCAAGCAGATCTCCACAGAATTTTTAGCTGGTCTCAAGAATGGCAGATGCTCTTTAACTTAGATAAATGTAGTGTTTTACATTTAGGACACAATAACGAGTGCTATAGCTATAAAATGGGAAGCAACATACTAGCAAAAAGCATTGAAGAAAAAGATTTGGGAATAACGATTCAGCAATCAATGAAAGTGTCAAGACAATGTGAAGTAGCATCAAGAAAAGCAAACCAAGCCATAGGCCTGATATATCGTACAATAAAATATAAATCCCGACCTGTTATTCTCCAGCTTTACAAATCCCTCGTACGACCTCACTTAGACTACTGTATCCCCTTTTGGTGCCCACACCTACAAAAAGACATAGACTTACTGGAGCGGGTACAGCACAGGATGACACGCATGATCCTATGTTTAGCAAGTATACCTTATGAAACACATCTCCAGAAACTAAATCTTACAACATTGAAAACCAGGAGAATCCGTGCTGACATGATAGAAGTCTATAAAAAAAAATTCTAACCAGGACCACATTAAGCCAAATGAATTCTTCACAATGGCATCTACACACACTAGGGGACATGCACTTAAACTTTACAAACAACCCTGTCGACTTGATATCCGCAAGTATTTCTTCACAAATAAAGTTGTTAATGTATGGAATTCTCTACCAACAGAAGCGATTAACGCTCCAACATCAAACACATTCAAAAACAACCTAGACTCATTCTTCAAGTCACGGAGTTTTATATAGACCTAAGGTCGTCTAACTCCCAAAAATTGCAGTCACTTCTTCTACACTGAAGTATTTGACTGCAATCACTGGTAAATCACTGGTAGTTCAACTTCAACTATAATGTAGTCTCCCTGGTTATCAGGGTAATGCTAAACTGGTTAGCCGCACCGACACCAAAATTAGTAGTTTTTGCTTTTGCTATGTACGGTTCTGTTAGTAGACTTAGCATAAAAGTTCATTTGTACATCTCTATTCACACTACTCTGCAATGATTATTTTCGTCCTTTGTGGAGGTAGTTAAGTTCGCGGGCTCTGTAGTGATGGGTTCTGTAACAGAGCCAGCGAGACATTACTTCTATCGTTTCCGAAATTGATGTACTGATGTTGTAGGTACTTCCTTCAGGGGTTGTTAGTGGATTTAGGTTCTGAGAATCGAGGGTCAGTGTTAGAAGCTGCTGTTCACTAAGTGTTGATTGCAGAAGGCTTTCCATATATCTCTTATAGCAGACTGCGTTTGTGTAGACATTTTTGCACCGAAAGAGAAAGTGAGCTAAGTCCTCTGGTTCAACTTGACATATAGGACAGCTATCTGATTCACGCCCGCCTGTGAATCTGTTTCTTGTGCTCTGTAGAGTGGAGCATCCAGTGAGAATCTTCGCTTTAATCATAGCTCTTTGTACAATTAGTCCAAATATGGTGTGAAATACCAATCTGACACTTCGCTATACATCGGTGCTGCAGAGTGCTCTTACTATGGGCTTCGTCATGGAGTGAATTGGTCCAGAACAAGTTGACATTACTATAAACTTTGGTACTCCATGTTAATTTCTCTACAGGATTCTCTAGAAGGTAGACTGGACTGCCCAAATTGTACTTCTTGAATAAGGCAGCAACCATTGAAAACCAGCTCCTTTCTTTTAGTTGAGTCATGATGAGCTGACGATATGCTAATTTTGCAATAGTAGAGTCTCGTTGACCTGCTATTGCGCCAAATAGAGTTAACCGCCTAGCATCAATTTCTGCTTCTATGGGTCTAGCTCCTAGTAGAAGATATATGGCTGCTTTCGCACAGGTTTTCGGGAGATGCTGTATATCTGAGAGTGCACCTGTGGATTAGTTCTAGGGCATCCATCCCCTTCTGCTTTATCCATATTGATTTGAGCCCTTGTATATAGCAAAGGTAGGATATAAGTGGTGTACAGTTTGTAGGATACTGTTGGTGGAAGACCATTAAGTTCGTGTAAACCGATTCCCATGAACATATATAGCGTATGTCGGCCTTTACTAGTTCTATCACTGATGAATGATGACAGCTGAGATGAAAGATTGATATTTCTGGTCTGACCTAAATGTGTGAACTCTTCGCAGACAGTAACTGGGTTTCCATTAAGATGCCAGTAGTCACTGCTACTCCAAGTATCTGATGGGATGCTGGTGTTGAAGACAGAAATAGTCGTTTTAGTAGGATGAATCTTATATCTTTTGTAATTAGCATATGACTGGACTATAGACAGACTGAGTTGAAGATCATTGGTCGTGTCAGACATAAGCACCAGGTCGTCAGCACAGGCCACTCTGTCAATGTATATTGTACCAATCTTTAGGCCTGAGTTTTGCTGGCCAAGATCTAATAGCAGGTCATTGATGTAGACTTTATAGTCATAGGCACTGGTCACGCCTCCCTGTCTAATGCCCTGATCGATCGCAAAGGGACTACTTATAAGATCCTCATATTTAACCTTTGCAGTTAGGTTCTTGTATGATAGCATTTTCAGTTGTAGCCAATGCCCGCAAAGGCCGTAGTTATGATATTTTCTAATTAACGAGTCATGGTTTACGAGATCGAATGCTATTTGTGCATCAACACTTGCCACATAGAGCGCTGAATGTCGATTCTTGGCGTGGAGGATTGCTTCGGTGATGATAACTGCTGGCATAGCTGGTGATGCATTTGCAGTGCACCCATACTGAAGAGCATTGACAGCATTCTTCAGATGCTCAGTAGTGATACCAAATTCATCTGCTGCTTTTCCATTCTTTAATTTTGAGATGTACTGTTTTACTTCACTAGTTGTAATTGGAATTATAGATTGCTGGTTTGATGCAGATGTCTGGATGGCTTTGACATCCTTCATAACGAGGGTGTTGTATTCTTCTTCAAAGTAGGCATTTTGTTCAGGTTGTGCTAGAGTGGAGAAATGAGCGTACATGGCCCTCATGATATCCTCTTGGGTCGTGACATGCACATCGTCGATCACAAGCTCAACAATCCTGCCAACTTTTTTCTTTCGTTGAGCTGCTACTAGGCGATAGAAGAGACGGGAATCTGTGGTAGATGCTGTTGATATCTGACTATATAGCTTCTCTCTGGTATTCGCTGCTGCCTTATACTGTGTGCGACGTTCATTTTTCTTGGCTTCTTTACGGGAGATACTTGTGGCAAGAGAACTGCCTGGTCTTCCAGCTTTCTTCCAGAGGTAATGTGCTTTCCTAGATATCTTGATTGCTTCCACTGTATTTTTGTTCATAGTCTTCTGATTTCTAGACAGTGATGTGGGTTTTTTTAGGAACATTTGATTCAGCTGCTGTTTTCATTGTATCGATAAGGTGCTGGACTGCACCATCAATGTCATCAGTGCTACTAGGAGACTGGGCATTGTCCAGTTTTTCCTTTACCTCGTCTGAGTATGCATTGTTGTTATCTAGCCAGCAGGTTCTGGAAATTATGGTTGGTTTAGTAGCAGTACATTGTTTGGTGATGTCTACACCTTGTATAATAGCATTGACTTCAACATAGGTAGAGCAATTAGTAGGAGAATCATCAGGATGCCCTATAGTAAGGTCCGTCAGGTAATTTGAGTCTGTTGTAAAGATGTAGTCAATTTGTGAGCTGTATCGGCCACATCCTGAGTAAAAGGTATCTTGTCCATCTGGATCTCCACCTTGGCTAAAATTGTATTCACTGACAAAGTTTCTGAACCTGCAACTAAAAGCATCTGTCCTATGACTAAGCAATGAGGCATTGAAATCTCCACCCAAGATGATAATACGACAGTTATGGTAAGTAGTATGTAGTTCGTGGAGCTCATTCGGGATTTCTCAGTACTCATGAACTGTATGAGAGCCTCTACAAGGGCAATACACAGATCCAACACACAGAGGAGGATTGCTGTTTACTGTAATAAGGCATACTCTGTCACTGCCCTCCTCTATGGAATCAACTAAATGATCTAACTCCTTTTTCCAGAAAATGGCTGTACCACTATGACCACGTGAGCGATATTTAGGAGGAACTGGATCTTTTTTAGCACATGACTTTGCAATGACATTGTAGTCCGGATGAATGTTTCTCAGACTATCACTTTCAAATTGATATAGGTGGTGCTCCTGGACAAGTAATATATCTGTGCTGCTTAGGAGCTCTTCAAGGTATATCCGATTGCCTACTGCACCTTCAATATTAATGGTGGCGATTCGGATGAGTTCAGGCCTACGACTAAAAAATTATGTTGGTCTTTGGGCTGGCCAGATGAAGGTACTGAGTGTGACTGTTTCAGAGCAGATAATGCTGTTGACTGAGGCTGATGTGGTGTCGGTAATGATCCTGATTGAGACAGGTGTGAAGGTAATGATACTGAATGCGGTGGCTGAGGATTAGGCAATGATACTAACTGAGATGACTGTGGAGGTAAGAATACTGGCTGTGGCTTGTATAATGACACTACTGGCTGGGATAATACTGTCTTTGGCTTAGAAAATGGTACTGGCTGAGACGGCTGTGATGTAGATAATAAAACTGGCTGAGATGGTTGTAGTGTAGATAATGACACTACTGGCCGAGATGGTTTAGGTGTAGATAGAGCTACTGGCTGCAACGGCTGTGGCATAGATAATGTTACTTGATGAGGCAGCTGATGTGTGGATAACGACACTACTGGCTGAGACAGTTGAGGTGTATATACTATTGCAGGTTGAGACAATTGTGGTGTGGATAATGCTACTGGTTGAGCTGGTTGTGGTGTACATACTGCTGCTGGCTGAGGTGGTTGTGGAGTAGGTAGTATTACTGAATGAGATGATTATGGAGCTGGAGCAGTTAAAACTGGTGGCTGTAACAGTTGTGGAGAGGACATTGAAGCAGGTTGTGAGGCTGACTGACATGACTGAGGAGCAGATGTTGATACTGGTGGTACTCGTGTTGGGCGAGAAGATTGTTGTGGCACGGTTGATGCTGTTGCCTGCAAAGACTGATATGACTGATGTGGAATGAATACAGAGGAGGGTTGCGGGACGTTCTGTTGGAGCGAGGCATATGAAGGTGGTGACAAATAATTACTCCTTGATGCTGCTGCCTGCTAGTATTGGTGGATATCGGCAAGTCTTCTCTGTATGTATAGTGGCTGTCCTATATAGGGAAAGCCCTGAGGATGATACGCAGCATATGACACTAGGCCAGGAAATGTGGAAGACTGGTAATGTGGCAGAAGCACTGGTGCTGAAACCATATTAGCATGTGGAGCTAATGATGGATGAATACCTGTATTATTGGCATATGTTGAAATACTGTAAGGCATGGAAGCTAATTGAGATATATTGACTAAGTGTACTGATGGTGGTGGTATTAGTGGATTATATCCCAGTTATATTGACTAGAGACAGCGCGCCTGATACGCCACTATTACGCTCGATGTCTAGTGCTCAGAGCCAGGCACAGATAGGCACTATACAATGTGGTGCTCCAACTTGTCAGGAATAAACAAAAGAGTAAATCAGAAACATTACTGCAATAATACTGTCATAACAGACAAAAATGGTATAGCAGATAAATTCAATGAGTATTTCATTAACATTGGACCTAAATTGATAGAAAAAAATCCAAGCTAGTTCAGAAATTCGTATACAGGACTATCTGACAGGGAGCTACCAAAACTCAATGTTCCTATATCTCCAACAGACAGAGAGGAAATCTATAAAATGCTAATACAAATTAACCCAACTAAAAGTGCAGGTATTGATCATTTTAAATGGAAAATCTTTAAAGAGTGTATCACAGAAATACTAACCCCACTAAATCACATCTGCAATCTCTCACTCTCCCAGGGTGTATTCCCATCTCGTTTAAAAATAGCATGTGTGTCACCTATTTATAAAGCTAAAGATCCATCTGACTTTACTAACTATAGACCCGCCTCAGTACTCCCGCTTTTCTCAAAGCTTCTGGAAAGGTTATACTATAATAGAATCTTTAACTACTTAAACAAAAATTCAATCATCTACCAATCTCAGTATGGTTTCACAGAAAAACACTCCACCATGCTTGCCATTGTGGACATAATAGAGAAAATCTCTAAGTCACTAGGAAAAACCCCATACACTAGGTATATTCTTGAATCTTTCCAAAGCATTTGACACCATGGACTATGCAATACAATTTTAAAAAACTATCACATTATGGCATAAGAGGCATCGCTTTGGATTGGATTCAAAATTACTTGACTGATAGGACACAATGTGTGCAATTTAACGGATCTATCTCAGGAAATAAAAAATTAGTCTGCCGTGTCCCTCAAGGTTCAATTCTTGAACCCCTGCTGTTCTTATTATACATGAATGATTTACCTAATGCCAGTAACCTACTATCACTAATCTTATTCGCGGATGATACCAATGTTTTTGGCCACCATAAAGATATAGACACCCTTTACAAAATTACAAACAGTGAAATGGAAAGAAATTATAAATTGGTTTAAAGCTAATAAATTATCTCCGAATGTCAGCAAAACCAATTTTCTATTATTTACAAGATATAATCAAGTAAACGAAGAGCTTGCTCTCCCAAAACTCTACATAGATAATCAAGGAATACAGGAAACTGAATATGTTAAATTCCTAGGAGTCAATTTGGATAAACAACTAAGCTGGGAGAAGCATATAGAGACGATCATATCCAAGGTGGCGATGAATATTGGTATCATGCGCAGACTCAAATCATATCTCCCACTTGATATTCTAAAAACTCTATATAGCACATTAATACTTCCACACATCACATACTGCAATGCTATCTGGAGAAACACACATCAAACTAAATTTAAAAAAAATTAAAATCACTACACAAGCAATCTGTTAAACTATTCTCACAAGCAGCAAAGGGCCAAGATAGCTTTAAAACAAACAAAATTCTAAAACTTGAAGACATTGGAAAGGTCCAATTATTTACTATTTTAAGAGATTACCACAATGACAGCTTACCTACATCATTATCCAATATTTTTACACCCAATACAGACATACATACTCACAACACACGAACAAGTTCTAACCTACATGTCGCATATCACTGAACAGAGGCAGCTACACGCACACCATCGCATCAAGCAATACAATTATGGAATAACACAGATGCAGAAACACGTGCGCAAATTATTACAACAAAGTCATTCAAAAAGTACATAAAAAACTAAATTATTGAGAACTACTAGAAGCCAGATTACTAAAACACACACCAGAAACCCTTAATGACAAAAAGGAGTAATTTCCTATAATGTAATGAATGTTCTTTTGGATATTTTGGGACAATTTTGAACTGCCACTGTTGCTGCCTGTGACAGTAACAGACTACAATTGAATCGGTTGCAAAATACTCAATGGTTTCACTGTTTACTGTGTACCTGACTGAAATTAAGTTATTGAAATCTTAAGGGTTAAAGCTTTAACCACCACCATGGCAGCCATGTTCCAAGACAGCAGAACCTGTCTATAGCGGCCACTCGCTTTCTGGATCCAGGAGGTGATGGTACTTTAAAGCAGATAGACATAAAAACCCAGGTCCTGAAAAGTCGCTGCCCTGTTGTATTACAAGCCACTACCTATATTCCTAAATGTATGAAATGACCACTTTTTAGTGACATATTATTTGTTTTTTAATGTTGTATAAATGTGGTCTCTGTAGACAGGTTCTTCCCCTGTAGCACACCCGGCCACCAGGACAACAAATATGTAGAAATATGTACATGTACATGTAATAATACCTGATAGTAATAATAATAATAATAATAATAATAATAATAATAGTAATGGTAATGTCGTTGTTACTGTTATTATTAAATATAATGATAATAGTAATGCAACAATAATAATAATAATAGTAATAATAATAATAATAATAATAATAATAATAATAATAATAATAATAATAATAATAATAATAATAATAATAATAAAAATAATAATAATGGCGGTGACAACAATAATTACACATGATAATAACAATCATTATAATGATAAAACTGATGATGATAATAATAATAATAATAATAATAATAATAATAATAATAATAATAATAATAATAATAATACATGTAAATAATAGTAATGGTGTTAATAATATTTTTGTTGTTATTGTTGTTAATAATCATCATAATTTCACTGAATAGTAATAATACTCCACAAGATGGTCACTCCACTCCCTCCACCGCCCCTCTCCCCCACCCCTCCCCAACGCCCCCCCCCCCCTTATGTAAAACGTTATTTCATAAGTCATGTCTCCACACGTAATTTGTTTAAATGTATTGTATCGTACACTATGTCCTTTGTAATATAAAATATCCATGTAAATGTATATAAATGTTGTATGTATGACATAATATCATAAATTTATGTTATATGTCAAGGGTCCACCGTATCATAGGCCTTGCCTTTGGTGGATGCCTGTATTGAATTGTTGAATTATTTACTGATATGGAAATAAAGAATCTTGAATCTTGAATCTTGATCTTGAATCTTGAATCTTGAATCTTGTGCTGATGATGTCACACTAATAGCTAGTGATCAGAATAATCTGCAAAGGCTACTGGATCTGGCCGGTGATTACAGCCAATCACATTTTTTATGAGCTACAGCCTGCAAAGAGTGCTATCCTCACAAGAGATAAATTACAGGTCACCCATCCACGCCTCTTAGGTTCTGAAATTCCGCTGTCAAAATCTGCAGTCCATCTTGGTATTCACAGAGATAATTCTATAACTAAAGCTGCCCTGACAATTTCTGTAAACCTCACTAAATATATGTACTACCTGTGTTACTTCACGGTCTGGAAACACTTCTCCTTAACCGGCAAAATTTTGAACAACTTGAGACATTCTACAGAAAGACCCTGAAACAAATACTCTCCCTACCTGATAGAGTCGCCCAGCCAGCACCATATGTCTTATTAGGAACCTTACCAGTGGTAGTTCATATTACCCTCAGAATGTTGACCCTCCTGTGCAAGATATGTCGAGACGAAGAAACAGTCCTGTTTGATATCTGTATCCGCCAAGTCTTCATGAAAAGAGAGAACGACAAGAGCTGGTTTCAGGAAGCACGTAGCGTATTAGCACGGTATGGCCTACCTTCAATCCACTCACTCCTAGATAACCCTCCAAGCAAATACAAATGGAAGAAGCAACTCAAAGCAGCAGTATCCTCCCACTGGACGGATGAATTCTCCACTAGGCTGAAGCTCTACCCATCCCTTGAGTCTCTATCAGCAGATGATGTTGAAATGGGAAAATCCCACCGAGCAACAGCGCTACTTTCAGCTAGTCAAGTTAGCTGACGGATGCTCCCAACTTACCTGAAGCTGCTTACCGGGGCATACATGTTACAATCCAACAAAGCCAAATTCAACCAGGTTGCTGTTGACCCCACCTGCCCTCTTTATGGGCAAGAGGCGGAAACACGACCACATTTACTAACCAGCTGCAAAATCTACTGCGATATCCATACTAACTACTTCAGCCAACTAAACATCACCCTATGTTCAATATATCTCCAGCAGAACAACATCAAACACTTGCTACCTAATGACCTTCTACAATTTATACTGACACCACACAAATTCCTGCAGGAGTGTAACTGTTTAACCAGTATCTACAGAATCAACATGCAGTATTTATATCAATTACACCACAAGCGGACAACCTTCTTGGACAGCTGTCAAGATGGTGTGTATCTGCATCCATTCACTGTAGCATCTTGCAAAAAACTGTACTGCACGGTTTAATATGACACCTTGCTGATAACTCACTGACTTAAGTAGTGTATATATGGTCTGAAGTTTTCCTGAACTTTAGTTGTTCTGAACCCTCAGTGTTCCTGTGTATATATTAAACCTGCCGTCTTCGACGGTGCTTCTAATAAAGGAGGAATCTATGAGGAACCAACCAACCAACCAACCAACCAACCAACCAGGCTGCTGCGGCCGCTAAGATGGCAAAAGAGCGACACTGCTATTACGTGTAGGCACGGGCTGGCGGCTCTATGTATACAAACAAACCCCTGTTGCATAAAAAGGAGGATGCATGATTTAAATAATCCCCGATTTTCAGGCATATGTTATGTTATGTTCGTATAATTCTCCTCTTGATAGGAGCACCCACCATAGTAGTAATAGTTAAAATCAAATAATAACCAAACGAAAATAGAATAAAAGCAAGTAATAAACGAGGGAAAATTAAATAAACAAGTACAAAATAAAACAACACCCTAAAACTTGGTAGAGTAGTTGGACAAGAGCAGTACAGAATAAAACAACAAACCAAACTAGGTAGGGTAGTTAAGCAAGAGCAATATAAAATTCTAACATTAAGACGCATTAATATCTAAGAAGTTAACATAAGTCTAAAACATATTTGAGTTAAAATAAAGCACAAATGTACTATTTGATGCTTTGGTAGAATAAAAGGGCTACAGCGTTAATCGATTTTAACACAACACGAACAGGTTTAAATGTCCAAAAAGAAATCCAGTATTAGTTGGTTGATTTATCACAAGTTTATATTGATACTAAAAATAAGATCGTCAATTTCATCTGCTACACCGGGTAGTGCCATGAAAAACCCTAGGTGAACCACATGAGATGTCATGCGTTCCCCTCGGACCAGGCATCCCAAGCGCCTAGGGGATGTGTGGAACAGCCAGAGTAATTCAACACAACACCCGCAGATGCATCGCTAAATCTATTGTGAGAACCATTATAGGTATAGGCTAATCATCCTGATATGGTGTTGAGAATATGAACTCTGCCGCAATGTATGTTGTAGCAGAGTTGCCTGCTGAATAGTTCAACATTATACAGAAGGTCAGAATTATACGGTAGTATCCCACAGGTGGGCAATGCAGTACAGTCTATAATAAGTTGAGTAAGTAGGATAAGGTCATTACTAAAGATGTCCCAGTGATGGGAACCACAGCATTCGGTCAGTACAGCTTTTATACCTTGTAAACTGTGTTTCCTATGGTTATGCAGAGCACCACATTGGATAAGGATGTGGGTATAGTCTTCGATTGCAATCTAATATAACGGACAGGTTGGATCGACTTTGTTTTGATCAAATCTGCTTAGCTTTGACTGTACAATATATGCTCCAGTTAAGAAGCGAGCTTTAATGGCTGCCCTCTTTACATCTTTGACATTGTGGTCAGTGCTACTAACAGATAAATGTTGATGGCCAATTGAAAGATCGCCAGTATTACAGTAGGCCAGAGTGCTTTTGTACTCGCAGTCGCTCAATAGTGTTTGAGTCCAGAATGTATTGATTGCTGATTTGACAATAGACTTCCAATTCTCCTTTGTTGGCACAGCAGCTATCAGTTTATCGATGTTTGGGAGATCATATTTTTGAAGTAGATATTTGATTTTAATGAACCAGCTGTTAGAATCATCTTCCTTCATTATCAGCTGTCTTATCATAATGTCGTTTAGCGCTTTGTTGTTGCTTCTCAATATGCTGCCCAGTAGTGACAGCTGCCTACTATGTAGTTCAGCCAGGATTGGTCTAGCACCAAGCAATAAGTAGATAATGCACTTAGCCGTTCTAGTGGGCAATGACTAAATCTTCCGAAGCATACTGAGATGAAAGGTTTCCAGCTGGCTTACATGGTGTTTTTTTAATAGTAAATATCTCCAGTCTATAGATTAGATGTGGCATAACATATGTTGTTAGTATGCTAGAGCAGATGTTTGCCGATAACCCATTAGACATGTGCAGGCCGATTCCAGTAAGGCTGTAAAATGTTCGCCTTGCACATGATATTCGCTCTTCTATATCGGCCAAGTAGATGTATATATTTCAACGAAATCCCTTTCAAAATATTCAATAATATTCATTATTGTTGTTGCTATATGTCATGTCTAAAACCACTGTTGTGTAAAAACTACTTGAGATTTTTTAATAAAATTTGGAACATATATAGAAGGCTATGTTTTAAATAATCCCCGATTTTCAGGTATCTTAAAAGTAAATTTTGTCAAGTAGATCCCTCATTTCAACGAAATTTCATTCAAAATAGTCAACAATATTCATTACTGTTGTTGCTCTATACCATACAACAAACAAACCGCTATTGAGTAAAAACTTATTACGATTTTTTAAATTAAATTTGGAACATATAGATGGGCGTGTGTTTTAAATAATCCCCGATTATATTTGTACCTGAATTAGTGAAATCATTTTCAAAATGGTTAGCAACCTTCGTATTTACCATAACTCCCTATATAGCCCTAATATTATCACATAGGTAGCCATGTGTTAAAGTGTAGAGAGAAATCTGCCTACTATATAAACTGAGATTGGAAACTTTAGCTACCTGAGACAGTCAAAACGTTTTCAAAAATATTGAACTGGTTCTATATTTAGCTACCTTGAAATGTTTGTTAAACAGTAACTTTTAGTCAGATTGTTTTCAAAATGGAGGCTGATATATTTAAATATAATCGGTGGAACACGGGACAAGTCACCACAATATTTGTGATAAATATATTAGGCCCCTTACCTTGTCCATTCCATCCAGCACCACCAACCCCCTCCAAATAGCACCAATCATGGGAAAATGTGAGAAATGGCTGCCCAGTCTTTCAAGCTTTCACTTCAGATCCCATGTCTAGGAGACAGGTTGGGGGGGGGGGGACCATTGCCCATGTTACCTCAATGTCATTGCACTACCTCGGGGTAACCATGTGTCTAAATTTAGTTTCAATAAGGTAATCATGTGTCCAAATTTAGTTTCAATGTGATTAACGATTCATGATATAAGACAATATATGCAGAGCGTAAACCATTACCAAGAACTTAACCACAGCTGGAGGCTGACAGACAAACATACAGATTAACCAAGGCAGGAGGCCGACAGACAAACATACAGATTAACCAAGGCAATCTCTGTATTGGTAAATATTCTAATTTTCCCCAATAACTGTTGAACATTTTGTTTTCAATCAGTTTAGTTTCAAAATATTTGACATAATAAAGTGATAAAAATGGTACTTAATCTTGGTATGCATGGCTGAAATGGGTAAATATCTTAGGAACAAACAAATGGATCAGAAAAATGTATAGATTTATTAAAAATAATAAAGTGATAAACAAGAGAAATCAGTGATTGTAGACCCTCATCCTCCCTTTTCCAGATTTTTATTTTTTTGGACCATGACAGGATTTGTGGAATCCTAAGTGTTAAACATTGATCCAAATCAGACCAGCTGTTTCCGAGATATCCATAGATGGATTTGATCTGTTCTGGACCCAGTTTTTCTCAAGGCCATTTTCTTATTTTTAGCTGTTTATTGTCATGAGAGCCATGTTCTTTCCCACCATTCGGGATTGGTGATTTTGGGCTAGAAATGTATCCTCTTTCATTCCCTTCTTATCTACTTCCGGAAGCTGTCAAACTGTCATCATCGTTCCTGTCACTTTTTAGATAGGTCATTGACAATTCGCCCTATGTATATTTCGTTCCCTTTTGGTTTACATGGAGTTTTTCTTTTGGTTATTATATAGATCATATACATAGATCAGTTTATTTTAGCTAATTCTATCTGGCTATAGCTGGACTCTCACCCCTCCCATAGGTTTACTATGGGATTTTTATTTGTCACTAAATCTAGTTAAAACACTTTAAATAAATTTATCTATAATGTTTCAATGTCTACAACTTTCAATAAGTACGGCCATTCTTCTATGATGCTTTTTTCTCCATACGAAGATAGTGGCAGAGATTGAATAGTAGAAATCAACAGCCATACTTCTATGATGCTTATTTCTCCATACGAAGATAGTGATAGAGATTGAATAGTAGAAATCAACGCCAGATACCTCTCTCAGGAAGGGGTTAGAATAAGGATATAGCTCTTATAACTAAGATACATTGCCTTTCACTCGATTCAAGAAACATTACTTTCTAATAGTATAAATCAATGTTTGGAAGTCTTTATCTGATCTTACTGTAACATCCTATATTATTTAAATAGATTCTTGAACACTTTGGACTTATACTGCGATAGCTCAAGAAATATCTTAACTATCAACATCCTAACTGTTATCAGCCTAGTCCTAATTTGAATATTGAGACATTTTAGCCTTTATTCTTCATTTATAGCTTTCTTTATTCAGATATTAGGTACCATACTAGTATATCTTCCATTGGTAGGCTACTTATCTCCTCTCGTTATTAGGTATTCTTAATTTATTGTATTGTATTATGGTGTATAGCTGATGTACACACCTCATTTTGTTTTCAGGATCGATTTATAATCATTCGTTCCATATTTGTCTTACTGGTTGTAAAGTTTGCTTTTTAATACTTAATATCTTTTTTATAGAAAGGTTCTTCTGGTCTGTGTTTTTACCCACCTGGAGGTCTCTTGTGACCTCTCTCAGGGGAAGTTATTTCCCTACCTCCCAATGTGCAGATACTGGTATCCACAATTCAACCTCTCGAGGTAGGCCAGTTAGTTTCAGCCAGATCTTTCCTCATATTCATAGGCCTCATAGTTTAGGTATAGAAAGCGATTCCTTGGGCCCCCTCTGATTAAAAGACCCTTCAAGTTCTATCTTATGACCCACTGGAATCAGTCTAGATTTCTGAATCATTGGATTTTCATCAATTTAAACTCATGAACGATTGCCGGTTTGGAAAGTCAGTCAATCCCTGTTATTCGGGGTCCCTCTTCATCCACCATCTCCTCATGCCATCTTTTTCACGGATACATCCCTGCAAGGATGGGGCACCTTCTGGGAATCCAGAAGATTTCAGGATCCTGGTCCCTCACAGAATCTTCCTTTCATGTCAACCTTTTAGAACTGTGGGTGGGTTTCCCATGCCTTAGTTCATTGGGAACCCATGATTCTCTGTCTTTCAATTGTTATCCGATCAAACATTTCACAGTAGTCTCATTCTTCTATCATCAGGGGGTGGGTGTGGGGGTCCAGGTCGGTCTATATCTGTCAAGAGTCACTGTTCGTTCTTCACTGGTACATGCCCCACATCTTTCTCTCTCAGGGGAAGTTATTCCCCTCCCTTCCCAATGTCCAGACGCTGATGTCCACAATTCAAGCTTTATCTTATTGCCCATTGGAATCAGTCTCTAGATTCTCTGGATCTTCCAATTCTCATCAAGTGCTCTCTCATGACTCATTGCCGGTTTTGGAAAGACTGTCAGTCCCCTTTATTAAGGGTTTCTCTACATCTTCCAACCCCTCAGGCAATGATCTTCACAGATGCATCCCTGGAGAGGTGGGGAGCCATTTGGGATTCCAGGAAGATTTCGGGAGCCTGGTCCCTCACATAACCTTCCTACCATGTCAAACTTTTAAAACTGTGGGCTGTTTTCCATGCCCTAGTTCATTGGGAACCCTTCATTCTTGGTATGTCAATTCTTATCAGACCAGACAATTTCACAGTGGTCTCGTTCATCAGTCATCAAGGGGGGACGAGGTCAGTCTCTCTCTGTCGAGAGTCCATGATCATGCTTCAGTGGTGCAAGTCGCACAACATTTCTCTTCGAGCATCCCATGTCCCAGGCAAACTGAATTTTCTGGCCGACCAGTTATCTCGCCCTTCCATGATTCCAGAAACAGAATGGGAGTTGAAAGAGGTGGTTGCCCAATCAAACTTTCTTCCATTCGGTCATCCTTCTCATCCTACTGTATGTGGACATAATTTTAAATTAATATAATAACATGGTTTAACACCCTTTATTAAGATTTTTATCGGTAAAATATTAATATAAGAAAAGACAATTTTATGTTTGGGTACATGCGGGATAACAAAAGTAACACTGAAATAATCCAAACTCAAGATGTTGGCTATTCATAGGCAGGTGTGCATTAACATGGGGTGGAGCGGTGGGAGTTACTTTATTGCTCTCGGATGTGATTAAATAAACAAGAAAAGACATTTTCCTCTCCTTTAATCTTTCTATACCGTCATAATCTATGCCACAAAAACAACAATATTAATGAATTGTGAACCACCAACATGATATGGGATGACACGTCTCAATTTAAAAAGGGGACAAGTCGTCCCAGGGTCGAAACGTCCTGGAAAAGTGGAACAAATCAACCCATTTTATAAATTGTACTTATCGACCCGGACGAAACGATCAGGGCGAACCGTCTTAGGGATGAATCGTCCCATTACCGGTATGTGCATGAGTGATTTAGCCAATCTGTATCTGTATCTGTATGTGGAAATCCAGCCTCGATGGGCTCAGCCCTATTCCATAGGGTACGAACAATTCTTCAAAATGTCAATATAACACAGTCTTAAATACACGAATACACGAAATTTGCTCTGACTGAGTAGGATTAAATTAATTAATGTCAAATTGATTGCAGAGTTTTTCATTCACACATTAATAAGAAAGTTCTGTTAGTAACATTTATTTATAACTTGTGGAAGAATAGGTAAATTTTAGATTGTGTCTGATTTACTTTGATTAGTGTTCATTGACGTATTTATATAGACACAATTGCCTCAATCAATTGTGTACGTTTGAGGTGCAAGGCATAGCAGAGAAAACGTGTAGTTTTCGCAATTTTGAGAGAATTTGCTGGGGACAGCTTAATATTCAATCTGGATATCATCATTGTATGATCAAGTATCAGTTGAGTTGTATTTTCTGGATCAGCTTATAACGTGTTGATGATGACTGGGTCATTTTCTAGGTATATGGTGGTGAAAATACTCTTCAAATATGGTTTTCTTAACTCCTCTAATGCTGTACATAATGTAATGAAGTGATTCCTGTCCTCGGGTGTTGAATGGCAAAGTAAACACTTGTCAGAGACAACATATTGATTGAAACGGGAACGATTTGCTTGCAAGATGTATGAGCCAGTCAGAATCTTTGCCTTTATTACTGCTCGTCTAACATCCCTGGTTGTGTTGTCAAGTTCAAAGTTCAAAGTTGCTTTATTTCATGTTTTTTTCTATACATGTGAATATAATCTAAAGTTCAAGTTCAAGTTCAAAGTTGCTTTATTTCATGGTTTTTTCTATACAATAAATACAATCTAAACAGGCATGGCCTATTGAGTGATGGACTCCTTACACACATTACAAAACATTTATACATTAACATATATAAGACACACAAGATTGATCGGGCGGCAACAGATTCACTCAATAGCAAAAAGCGTGCATACAAAAGATACAATGAAACTAAGAAAACTACAGATTACACACTCTACAAAATTGCTAGAAACAAAGCAACAGCATGCATCAGAAAATCAAAACAGACATTTGAACGTAAAGTGGCAACTGAAAGTAAGAAAAATCCTAAAGCCTTTTGGAACTATGTCAAGAGTAAAACAGTTCTACGTGAATCAATTAGCAAGCTACGTAACCCTGCAAACGACACCATGACCACAGATGATACAGAAAAAGCAAACATTCTCAACACATTTTTCTCAAACATGTTCACTCCAGAAAATCTTCTTTCTACACCAATCATTAACCCCAGAAACAATGGTACCATACTAAAAGATATATTAATAACACCTATTGCCATCGAAAATAAACTAAAAGGACTCAACCCCAACAAAAGCAATGGCCCGGATGAAATACCAGTGAGAATACTAAAAGAAGCTGCTAAAGAAATTAGTACACCACTATGCATAATTTTCAACAAGTCTCTTGAAGAAGGCATTTTACCCGACATCTGGAAAATGGCAAATGTATGCTGCATACACAAAAAAGGCTCCAAGAATGACCCAAGCAACTACAGACCAATCAGTCTCACTTCTACATTATGCAAGGTCCTAGAATCTTTTATAAGAGACAGTATTGTAAATTTCCTGGAAACGGCTAATCTATTTACCAAATGTCAGCATGGATTTAGACGTAAAAGATCATGTAAAACTCAGCTACTAGAATACCTGGAGGATTTAACAGCCATGCTTGACTCAAACGAACCTGTCGATGCAATATATTTAGACTTTTCAAAAGCTTTCGATACTGTGCCACACCAACGACTCCAAACAAAACTGAGAAGCTATGGTATTGGCGAAAATTTAGTAAAATGGATAGGGAACTACTTAAGCAACAGGAGCCAGAGAGTTAGAATTAATGATGCATCATCGGACTGGATTGAGGTGACCAGCGGCGTGCCACAAGGAAGTGTTCTAGGACCTATACTTTTTCTGATATATATAAATGACCTACCTGATCGATTAACCTGCCACTGCAAAATATTTGCAGATGATACAAAGATGTACGGCAACCCAGCTACCAGTCAGATTCAGGAAAACATAAATAAAGTATGTAAATGGTCGCAGACATGGCAACTATCTTTCAACACAGACAAAACGCATGTCATGCACTTCGGCAGAAATAACCCTCAAACCAAATACTATATGACAGATACACCTGATCCACATCCTGTATCAACATCAGATGTAGAAAAAGATTTGGGGGTTCATGTCGACAGAAACCTCTCTTTTGACATACACATAGGGAACATTGTATCCAAGGCAAACAGTACAATAGGACTAATCAAGAGAACATTTACCAACATTGATCAATCTACTTTCACGCTACTATACAAATCACTTGTGCGACCCATTCTTGAATACTGCAACTCAGCATGGTCTCCAAGACTGAAAAGGCAATCGCAGCTATTAGAAAGAGTACAACGCAGAGCAACAAAACTTGTCCCACAAATCAGAGAGTATAGCTACACAGAAAGACTTGAAGCCCTAAATCTAATGTCACTGAAATATAGACGGTTTCGTGGAGATTTGATTGAAACATTCAAACTCATCAAAGATCTATATAATATTGATAAGAACTACTTTTTCGAACTGTCCAATGTTACACGGACCAGAGGTCATAGGCTCAAGCTCAACATAAAACGTAGCAGCAAAGATATTCGGAAGCACTCCTTCGCAAATAGAGTGGCACCACATTGGAATTCACTGCCAACAACAATAGTCGAAGCAACCACAGTAGAAATATACAAGGGCAAACTAGACATCTTTTTCAAAGAAAGAATATTTGAATTCGACTGAACACAATTAATTGTGGTGTGGCTTTGGACGTTGCTGTTACACATATGCTTATACAACATATGTGAGCCGTCAATTCCCAAAGTCATAATACAATTATTACATCACAGTGGACTAATCTTGAAACAGCCTGTGCATCTACATGAACATGCACACATGAAGATAGCTACACATGTTGTATCCAGACCAGGGTTGCCTGCCCTACCAGTTTGGCACTGAGGCAATAACAAGCCAATGGCTTATGCCTTGTAAATTGATGTTGATGTTGATGTTGAAGACAGTGGCACAGTGACAGAATGTTGAAAAGCTACCTTGATACGAAAACTTATACAGGGACTTGACTACCTTTCTGCCAATTGCTACCATGTGAGTTCCAACAGTGGTGAACGTTGTTTACAGTGCATACATTGACATTTAAGTATTTTGTTGATGTCTTCATGACAAAGTCTTCTTTCCAGACGTTGTGTACAGCACAGTTGATGTGCTTCTCAACTTGCGCCTTCCACGATAACTTTGCAGGCAAGCTGTTAATTAGTTGGTAGACATTTGGGAGTGGATACTTATGAAGCGTTTCTTGGCATTTCATAAACCAACTATTGCTCTTAATATTCTTTACAGCAAGTTGTCTGGCTGCTATCTGGAATTCTACAGTATCGTAATTTCTGAGGATGTTTCCTTGTAGTTTTAGTTTTCTGGAGTCTAGCTCTGCTTGGATGGGTCTTATTCCTAGTAGGCATAGTGTTGCTGATGATGTTGTATTCTTTGGAAGGGACTGTAATTGTTTAAGAATTGACAGTTGGAATAGTTCCAATGCACTAATCTCAGCCTTTGTCATCTGAATGACATCTAGACCAAACAGTACTCTTGGAAGACAGTAGACTTTCGATATATGTGCTGAAGTTAACGGGGAAAGTCCACCATTTCCATGAAGTCCATATACGATACATACGATATCAGTGGTCATGAGCGATCTAGCAAGTATATACTAAATCTATGGTTTTCACATGCAAATCCAAAATGGCGGCAATGAAAACCATGTGATGGCGCTAATATCGACGCAATTTCAACGTACATAGTACGTTCTGCCGTTGTAAGTACGTCGGTTTCATTTTTACTTGTTTGTGGTATTAGTAGCTCAGGCGCGTAAGAGACGTTTCTTAAGCCAATAGGAACCTTAGTGTTTTATCACGAAAAGTAGGTATTTGTATCATTTCATGACTGATCAATTCGGTTACCGGTATTTATGAATATATATATATATATATATATATATATATATATATATATATATATATATATATCAGTTTTAAATAAGAGGCAGGAGCTACAAATAAAGATATCGCAGCTATCCCCCCATATAATTATAATCACAGAAATAAACCCAAAACATCTAAGATAAAACTGTTAAAAAAGAAGAGCTGCAAATCAATGGCTATGATTATGATATATTCGGTGTATGACGAAAATGACCGCCAGCTAAAATGACCGCGCCCGGGACAAGATTTTTATACTATTTTATTTATGTTTTAGTAGATGTAAGGTGGTCATAGAATCTCCGTTTATTACTGCTTTTGTAGCACTAAACTTCTTCTAAATATCTTTGAGCACTCTAGCATTATCTAGCAGACGTACAGCGTTCACTTTTTAAATTGCTACTTCCGGAATTTTCGTTCCCTTCTTTATGCACAGTCTACGCGACGGTACCTAAAAAAACCCACACAAATTTTATATAAGTTAACTTAGATAGGAACTCGTAGTAGGAAACATATAATATATATAATATATATTGTAACTTATATACGCATATAGAATATTCGTAGCGGATAGTAGTTATTGTTAGGCTTATTAGGAATACTATAGCGGTCATTTTCGTCCCTACCGCGGTCATTTTAGCTCGCGGTCATTATGGACTGAGATCATATATTCACCAATATAGACAAAAAAAATGTCCGTGGAATAAGCGTACAAGTTGCATCATCCCTAAATCCCACAGAAGCAAAATCAACTCTTAGTAATTTACCTGAGGAAGTAGTTGGAGTAGATGTTAAGTTAAAGGGGTCAGATACATTGCTAATCCTGGCAGTTTATCGCAGTCCAAACTCAAACGAAGAAAACAATACAAAATTAAATACATTTATTAAGAATGTGTCTGCCAAATAGCATTCCCACCTACTAATTACTGGCGATTTTAATTTTCCAGAAATTAACTGGAAAGCAGGTGGTATTCTCGTAAAACAATCACAGCACGCTGATTACTTTCTGGGTGCTGTAGGCGATGCTTTCCTGCACCAACATATCTCATTTCCCACAAGATATAGAATAAATTGTGAGCCTAGTGTCATAGATTTAGTATTCACCAATGAGGAAGAAATGATTGACAACATAATCCCTCTACCAGCCCTTGGTAAAAGTGACCATATATGCATTTATTATGAACTAAAATGCTGCGCTGAACCACAGCAGAATATGACCAATAAATTGGCTTATGACAAAGGTAACTATTCCGCACTACAATCAGCTCTAAGTATTAACTGGGAAGCACTTTTCCACAACAAATCCCCCGAAGAATGTTGGATAAATTTCAAAAGTCTTGTAAATAAATTCACGAAAGACTATATTCCAACCAAAGAAGTTAAAAACAATAAAAGATATAGACCACCCTGGTTAGACAGAAAGGCCCTCAAGTTAGTGCGAAAAAAAGAAAGGAAGTGGAAAAGATATTTGCAAACAAGAGCATCAACAGATTACAACAAATATGCTAGTATACGAAATCAGGTGAACCAATTCTGTAAACGGGCTTTTAAAAAATATGAGGAAACTAGCTAAAAATAGCAAATCTAATCCAAAGTCATTCTGGGCTTATGTAAATAGCCAGCTCAAGTCCAAAGATAATGTGGGAGACTTAGAAGATCTTGATGGCAATTTAATAACCACAAACGAAAGAAAAAGTCAACAACTAAATCGCTTTTTCTCTAGTACCTTCACCAATGAGAACCTAGATAGTATCCCAACATTTACAACAGAGACTACAACAACAAATATTACTGTCTCTGTTGAAGACGTCAGAAAAAAACTTGCAGATTTAAAAACAAATAAATCAGCTGGTCCTGATGACCTGGATCCAAGAATGTTACATGAACTAAAAGATGTATTATCTGAACCACTTAGCATAATTTATAACAAGTCATTATCAGAATGGACTATACCTTCTGACTGGAAATGTGCTAATGTTATACCTGTGCATAAAAAAGGAGCAAAGAGGGATCTGAACAATTACAGACCCATCAGTCTAACCTCAGTTCCATCCAAAATACTTGAAACCATAGTAAGGGACAAGCTGATAGAGTATATGAAGAAAAGTGAAATAATTACCGAATACCAACATGGGTTTCTACGGGGGAGATCAACGGTAACTCAAATGCTAGAAGTAATAGATGAATGGACAAATGCTTTGGATAATAAGAAATCGATTGATGTAATTTATCTTGATTTTAAGAAGGCTTTTGACTCTGTACCACACGAGCGATTGTTTATCAAGTTAAACGCATATGGTATTTCGGGGAAACTCCTAGAATGGATTAAGTCATTTCTAATAGGAAGAAAGCAGAGAGTCGTGGTTAATGGGGCAGCCTCAGATTGGGCCATGGTCATAAGCGGTGTCCCACAGGGCGGTGTACTTGGCCCACTACTGTTTGTAATATACGTAAATGACATGCCAAGAAACATAAAATCCATACTATCTTTTCGCAGACGATACTAAACTGTTCAACGCAATAACTGATGTGAGTGATTGTGAAATCCTGCAAAATGATCTAGAGGCCATTCAAAACTGAGCCCAAAATTGGCAATTAATGTTCAACGCAAACAAAAGCTCAGTTATCCACATTGGCCACAAGCCAAGTGCCAATAATTGTGAGTACAAACTCCTTGATAATGATATAGCAGTAGCCCTAAAGGAGGAGAGCGAGATCAATGATCTGGGTATAATAATCGTTTCAAACGTAACATTTGAAACCCATATAAATAACATCACATCAAAAGCCAACAGAATGACAGGGCTTATATGGAGAACGTTTCATTCCATTACTACAGACATATTTAAGATGCTGTACCAAAGTTTAATACGCCCTCATCTGGAGTATGCTGGTCCCGTTTGCTCTCCACACACATGGAAATTTGCCGAACAATTAGAAAAAGTCCAGAAACGAGCCACTAAAATGGTACCAGCTTTGCGGAACATGTCCTATGAAAATCGTCTTCGGAATCTCAACTTACCAACCTTAATGTATAGAAGAATACGAGGAGATCTCATAAATGTTTTTAAGTATCTTAATAATATCTACTCAGTAAATCCCAGTAAACTATTCACATTAAATCAAGATGACAGAACACGTGGCCACAAATTCAAACTTAGAAAAACTAGAGCGAATACTAACAATAGACTGAATTTTTTCTCCAACAGAATCATAGACTGGTGGAATGCATTACCGGAAACAGTCGTTGACTGATTAAATACCATAAACACATTCAAAGCTAGACTAGACAAAATCTATGTAATGCACCAGTGTATACAACTATAGAGCATTAGATAAGCCAAATCACCCGAAAATCACCATACATTAATTATTAATAATTATAGTTTATACACCAGCTGATAATAGGATGTAAAAGTCCTGGTAAGCTGTATACTTGTTATGTTATATATATATATATTATATATAGAGAGAGAGAGAGAGGGCTATATCTCTGTGTGAGATTTTGTGCTAATAAATGATTCTGATTATGTTTTCGAGGGTGTAAGCACATTTTCGCCGATTTAATATAAGAGTTGGAGTTTTATCAACAAATTTGTTAAATTTCGTAACTAGGGTGACGTAATCATGTAATTTCAACTCTAGTTAGGTGGTGAATTGGTGTCATTTTTATGATTTGAGCAAAGGCGGGTCTGGCACCGACAATAATATATATATATATATATATATCTCGTATAGTTTTGTGAACAACTGCATCACAAAAAGCAAGACCTCTGTTAGTACGGGTATTTAGGCCGCGGAAACCTTGGTTTAAATTACAAAGTTCCAGCCCATTCAGCCATGACAGTGAACTGATAATGCCACTGCTACATGTGTACATCCCTTGTAGACAACTAATGAATGGCTGCTATGCTGTACAGTGTTTGAAATCATGTAGTCATGTAAGTCCTGAGTGTGTCTGCCGGCATGTGGCGCATGATTTCGATCACTACCCAGTTGTAGAGCAGATCGATATGACCCTGGGACTCCATTGTGCCTTTACGGTAGCAAACACATATATATATATATTTATATGTATATGTATATATATGTACATAATTGTATAAATTTAGTTATATGTTATATTATTTACTATATCTGTTTCAGTTGTAATGTTTTCATATTGCTTTGTACTGTTTTGGCTATATCTCTGTGTGTGAGATTTTGTGCTAGTAAATGATTCTGATTCTGTTTCTGATATCATCGAATAATGGGTTTTTGAGGGTGTAAGCACATTTTCGCCGATTTAATATAAGAGTAGGAATGTTATCAACAAATGTGTTAAATTTCGTAACCAGGGTGATGTAATCATGTAATTTCAACTGTAGTTAGGCGGTTAATTGGTGTCATTTTTATGATTTGAGCAAAGGCAGGTCTGGCACCGACAATAATGTCATAAACGGGTCTCACTCTGATACAGGCACAGAACTTAATTCATAGTTGTAAATCGAGATCAGGCTATACTTTTCGTGATAACCGGTATCAACAAATTTCAGCCAAATCATTAAAAAAGTTAAAATCTTTCAGTTTTTCTTTTGGAAATTGTTAAATGTCATATTGAAAATGAACATAGATGTTTAGCCTACTGGAAAATAGAAAAAAATTATTGAAATTTATATTGTATGTGGTAACTAGCGTCTGTTTGAATCGCCATTCGGGTAGAGAAAAATCAATCTAGATCTGACTACATAATCACCCCATGACAGTTTCACGTTGCGAGAGAAGTAAATTATTGCTATGGCAACGGATCTACGCTACTTAAGACAGTAACTGGCAGATGTCGTTGGACGCAAAAACTGGATTGATTTGTATCATTTCCTTACAAGTTATCAGTATTTTTATCATGAGTAAAAAGGTAATAGTGAAAATACGTTTTTCACTACACTGACAACAAAATGCATAAAATAATCACTTGTTCTACGTAAGTAAACAAAAATCCCTATCAAAATCGGCAACATTCGGCGTTATACTGTATCAAATAGTGAATCCGACAACAATCGAATGTGCCGAGCTACGTCATTCGATACGTTCAACGGGCGCACTCTAAACAGCTGTTGTCAATTATTTACCCGCCGAACACGAGTTGTTCACTAGATAATCTGACAATTGTGCGCGCGACAAGAAAGCTGTCGTCGGCAATGTGTTTTACAACTTGAGCTACCATAGTTTCCCGGCGCTTCAATTTTTGCAAGTCGTGAAATTATGAAATATTGAGTAATATCGTTTAACCGATGGTATATAAATTGTCTAACAGGCTATTATTGATTAAATATCAAGTTTTTATAGGCGGAAACGGCTGGAATTATTCATCATCAGCCCAGTAAATTTGGGAAAACCGACTCGCATTTTGTAAATATCTACGCAATTTATTCTGCTATTGTAGCGCGGTGGGTCAAAGCTGCGCAGTTACGAAAAAACGTGTCAGTGCGCATCACAGATCCATAAATATATAGTTCTATGGTTGAATTTTGACAGGTCGTACGTGACGTTTATCGTAACATTTCCGATAACAAATTCTCCTTCGATCAATACTCACCATTCTGTTACTTCTGATACACAGCTGGCCCTGACAGCGGCTCTAGGATTATAGACTTAGAAAGCTTTACCGACTCCTGGGAACCGGGTACCCGGCTCCCCACTGCCGAGTACCCGTTTACCATAGAGCTCATTCTTGTTTGCATAGCAACAAGTGCAATACATGCTTTTCGCATTAAGGATTTTAGTGTTTTTTAAAAGAATCTAAGTCTTTAATCAGTGATAGTTTGTGTGTTCTGAAAGGATAACTAAGGACTATGGAGAATACCGCCCAAGATAACCAGGTTGTATTGTTCTTTATATCCATAGTTAAAAGACTTAGGTCTCTAAATTTCGTTGTGTCGCATGTTCCAATTTCTAACCCCATAGAATCTGGGACGTGTGCTAGCAACGATATATGCCAGACGATCGCCTTCTTTAAACCCCAACAGGCGATCGGCAGATATGAAAATAGGTGTTTGCTACGGTATTTCTAACACGAATATCGGCTGACGTCGTTCTCCGTAGAATCCGAGCGGGTGACGTCACACCCGGTCGCTCGGATGTTTATGTGAAGAAAATTTTTTTCATTAATCGCGCATCTTGTTCTGGGTGCTGCGTACTAAAAATGGTACCGGAAACTTTAGAATGATCAAGTTTACGTGCAATCACGATCGGTTTGCAATGATCGGTGGTTTCAAAATTCTTGAGTAGATGCGTGGTCTGCGGTTTTACCGTGTGGGACAGCAGTTGTTATACATTTTGTTGTTTTCTTCACATATCGTGCTGCGTTCGTTAGGAGTATAATTTATATTGATTAGTAAATATACCCTGAATGCTATGCGATATGATTCCTGGAGCCGTTACACATCCTGTAGGATCTATTATGGGTGTGTTGTGCCCGCCGCGTTCTTGTCGTCATAATCAATGCGATCGTTGTTGTAACGTGGCGGGGTGGGGTGCGGGAGGTTACGGTTAATTTATGAGTCAAAATATTTGAAAATTAATTGTCTGCCTTCCATCCGTGTCTCGTTCCGCTTGTTTATTGTAGGTTTGTGCTTATTTTATAGGCCAAGCCAGCCCCGCCATCATGTGACGACTGCCATAAGTTTGTCCGTGTAATGTTCAAGGACCATGTCTGTTTTAGGTGTGCCCTGTGTAATATAGATCATAGGTGTAATGTTTGTGCAGTGTGGTCCGTCGAAACGATGGTTAAGTTCCTTGCCCAGAAGGACTTGGCTGGGTCTGACGCGGGGTCAGGCGGTCCGAGAGGAAATCGTGGAGCGCCCGGTTCGGCCGGTGGGGGTGCTCCACGTCCCCAGCTGGAGGTGGCGGAGATGGCACCGCCGGCGTGGTTTGGTCCGGCTATGCAGGGTTTTCTGCATAGCGTTCTGCCCACGCTGGTGTCGTCCCTGCTACCAAAGGTTGGGGGGCAGTTTCTCCCCATGCCTGGTACGGATCCTGTCTTCGGACAGGATTCTGGACTGGTTACCGAGGGGGCCGTCTCGTACGGCCCCCTGGCGGGTCCGTCTGGCTTCGGCCAGACGGGTTCTGTCTCTCTGCGGCCACCTCCGGGTGGTCCAGTAGCGGTGGCCGGTCCGTCAGGTGTGGGAGCCGTCCACCAGGACGGCTCCACGGTTTATTCGTCTAGTGACGGCTCTTCGGAGTCTGAAGACGATGAGGCCGAGGAGGAGAGGTTGCTGCGGCCCGTGAAGCCGCAGGTGGAGAATATGGAGGTTGATTCCGTCCTGGACGGAACCGGCCTCCATTTGTCTGGTTTGGCGCAAGCCAGGTCAGCGGCTCCGCCTGCGGCTGAGGCCAATCCGTTACCGTGCACCGGTTCCGCGCGGCTTGGTTTGTCACCAGCCGTCAGGGGAACCGGTGTGCCGGGCCAGGCGTGGTACTCACCTATCTCGCCTGGTCCGGCAGCCGGACATGGGGTGCCGTTGGCGCCCGTGGCCGGCTATGGTTCCGCGACGGTTACGGGTCCGTACGGTTTTCCGTGCGGACCTACCCCATGGACCGGAGTGTTTCATGGGGTGGCGGCGGAACCATGTGGTAGCGGAGTGCCTGGCGTGTCAGCCGTGGCTCCTGGCCGGGAGGCCATGGCTGGCAGACCCGTAAACATGTCAACGGGTGACGTGTTTGCGGGAGTATCTTCTTCGGAGTTAGACTGGTCTGATGCTCTGGCGTGGCTAGCCAGAGTTGACCCGTCTGTGGTTTCGGCCACGGCCGATGAAGATGCGCCCCGTCCGTCGGTTGCGTCGATTAGGACGGGGATTTTGCCCGCGGCCCGGATCCAGTCAGTGGGACTGGATCCACGGTTCATTGATTTGTTGGATGCTATTTATAGCAAACAACTAATGACCAAGGGTCAGCTCCCTGCGGCCTCCAGGGAGGTGCGGGCAAGGTGCCGTATTCCGCGGGGTGAATACGACAGGTATGGTGTAGTCCCGTCGGTCACGGAGGATGACCGATGGGTACTGGGCGTCCAAAGTGCCGGTTCGGGTGGTCCCGGTCCGGCACTAGTGGACAAGGCCCAGGTACACCAGGAAGAAGTCCTGGCCCTATGCGATGAGGGTGTGAGGGCAGCCATGAGTGCTGTCAATCACTCCTATCGTCTACTTCAGTCGGTGTGGGCTGAAGCGGGGGCAGGCCACCCTGTGCCACCTGTGGCGCTATCGTGCGTTAATGACGGCTTGGTGCTGTCAATGGACGCATTGGCAAGGGTGCAAGCGCGTGTGACGAAGTCCAGGAGGCAAATGGTCATTGACCATATGCGTCCGGCTACGGCAGTCAAGGAGCGTCTTCTTGGGACGCCCCTGACAGGGCCTAGCATCTTTGGTGGCCAAGCGCGGGCCATCTTAGAGGACACCGCCAGTATTGCGCAGAATCGGTTAGCGGTAAATCTACAGCTAGAGCTAGTGCGGCAAGCGCACGCACTAGGGGCTGTGGGTAAGCCGCTAACAGTACAGCCTTCAAAGAAACAGAAAAAGCATAAGGGCAAGGCGAAAGCCAGGCCTATTGCGACGTCTGTTTCGGCTGGGTTTTCGGAGCCGCCGCCGGCGAAGAAACCCAGGAAGGCTGTAGAGGCGCCTACCCTCCCCAATGTTGCTCCGGACCGCCCTAGAGGTGGTAAGGGCAAGGGGAAGGGTAAGGGTAAGGCCTCAAAGGGCGGACAGAAGGGGCCGAAGCGTACCTGAGGGTACGCAAGCTCCCTTCATATCCGCCTGGACCGCACCTGTGCGACAGGAACAGCGGTGCCAGTTATACCCGTCGTGCCTAGAACGAAATGGTTCTCACTCTCTCTCGTTAAGAAAGGGGGGGGGGGGCGGACTGCGAGCCGGACAACCCCGTTAGACGTCGAGGCGTCTATGGTGGGTGGAAGGCTCATGCGTTTCGTCGAGGCTTGGCGAGGTGTGACGTCAGACAGTCTGGTCCTGGGATGGTTATCCCAGGGTTACATGCCGGAGTGGTGGGACTTTCCGCCACAAAATCTGTCTTTGGCACCAGTCTGGACACCCGTACCAAGGGAGCCAGACAAGTTAGAAGCCGTTCAAAAGGAAGTGTCGGGTTTGCTTCTGAAGGGAGCAATAAAACCAGCAAACCGGAACACTCCAGGCTTCTATTCAAACATGTTCCTTGTCCCCAAGAGCACGGGGGGATGGAGACCCATACTCAATCTCAGGCCATTAAATTGGTTTATCCATACGCCTCGGTTCCAGATGGAAACACCGAGGTCGGTAATGGCGGGATTGAGGAAAGGAATGTGGTGTGTATCGATCGATCTGAAAGATGCATATTTCCACATTCCGATCAATCGGAGTTGGCACAGGTTTCTGAGATTTGCGTTTCAGAATCAAGTATGGGAGTTTACAGTTCTCCCGTTTGGCCTGTCGACAGCTCCGAGGGTTTTCACAAGAGTGGTCCTTGCGGTGACAGCGTTTCTCAGAAAAGAGAACGTGGCGCTACACACCTACATAGACGACTGGCTGCTCAAGGCAGACTCGGCAGCCAGGTTGAACGTGGATACTGCTCTGACTCTGAAGTTACTTTCAGATCTAGGCTGGTTAGTCAACGAGGAGAAATCCGAGTTGACACCCACTCAACATTTCGTTTATTTGGGGATGCGATTCGACCTCGAGGAGGGCAGGGTTTACCCGTCAGAGCCCAGAGTGGTGTCTCTGTTAGCCATCCTCGGGAGTTTTCGAGTGGGAAACCACATTCAGGCGAGGCGGTTCCTTCAGATGCTGGGCATGATGGTCTCCATGGAGCAGGTTATCCCGTACGCTGCTCTAATGCGA
Organism: Chaetoderma sp. LZ-2023a; assembly: GCA_034401795.1. NCBI lineage: Eukaryota > Metazoa > Mollusca > Caudofoveata > Chaetodermatida > Chaetodermatidae > Chaetoderma > Chaetoderma sp. LZ-2023a. The sequence continues at coordinate 80,192,193 of CM067375.1, forward strand.
AGACCTATCCAGTTGTATCTGATGTCTCTGTGGAAACAGAGAAGAGAACCCCTGTCAAAACTGGTGCCAGTTTTGGAGCCGATAATATCGCATCTTCTATGGTGGAAACAGCGTCAGAATCTCCTAATAGGGGTTTCGCTGCACCTACCCCACCCCCAGCTGTCCGTTTACACGGATGCATCGCTGGAAGGGTGGGGTGCCTGCCTGGGAGAACACCAGGTCTCGGGCACATGGACTCTCCCGGAGAGTCAGCTGCATATCAATCTGTTGGAAATGATGGCAGTGGAACTGGCGTTGGAAGAATTCCTTCCGATGATCAGGGGCAAGGTGATATTGATACGGTCGGACAATTCGACAGTAGTATCATATATAAATCGCCAAGGAGGGACCAGGTCGCCCACCCTGTGCATCAGGGTGTGGCACTTGATTCAATGGTGCAGGAATTACTCGGTTGTTTTGAAAGCAGCTCATATTCCTGGCCGATTGAACATTCTGGCGGATGCTTTGTCTCGCAGACAGAGAATCCTGCCAACAGAATGGTCCCTCAACCCTCCAGTTCTACGACGGATCTTCGAGCATTGGGGCAAACCCAACGTGGACTTGTTCGCCACAAAGGAAAATGCTCAAATCATGACATATGTCTCGCCGATTCCAGATCCAAATGCCGTCGATACAGACGCTCTGGCGATAAGCTGGAGAGGGATGCACGCTTACGCGTATCCACCCACCATTCTTCTACCGAAGGTATTGGTGAAGGTCAGGGAGGAACCGTGTCTGGTCCTGCTAATAGCGCCGTATTGGCCGAGCAGGGCGTGGTTCACGGATCTTCTAGATCTGCTGGTGGAAAATCCTGTGCAGTTGCCCGAGATTCCGAACATAATCTCCCAGGCCAAGGGACGCTTCCTACACGAGCGTCCCGAAATGTTCAAATTGACTGCGTGGATGTTGTCAAACAACGTTCCACGTCGGAAGGCTTTTCTCGACAGGCTGCTGATTTCATCGCGGCTGCGAGAAGGAGGTCAACCTTCAAGTCATATAACAACAAGGTTAACAGATTTGCAGACTGGTGTGAAGAAAAGGGTATTGATACCTTTCAATCCACTATTCAGCAAATAGCAGACTTTCTCTGTGAGCTGTTCTTTACAGGACTAGCTCCCGTCACAATTGCTGGATACAAGTCAGCTTTGGCATCAGTTATCCCTTGTCTAGCCAACAGGGATAGTCCAGAGGTGGCCCAGTTAAACGTGATGTTGAAGGGAATGAGCAATCTCCGCCCGAGACAACCGGTAGTCATTCCAGCCTGGAGTCTATCTTTAGTGCTTAATGTACTGGCCAAGCACCCATTCGAACCGTTGCGTTCGGCTAGTCTAAAGCATTTGACTCTAAAGGCGGTCTTTCTATTGGCAGCTTCCTCAGCTAGAAGGCGCAGTGAGATCCATGCGCTTTCGGCAGAGAGGAACCGATTTATTGTTTCTGGAGAAGGTCTGCGTCTTCTGCCAAGAGCAGAATTTATGTCAAAGAACCAATCTTTGAGATATCCCGGCAAACCGATCATTATACCGAAGTTAACCAGGTTTGATCGTGATGCCAGTGTCTGGTGCCCGGTCCGTGCTTTGACTAAGTACAAGAAACGGACTGACTCGTTACGGTCGAACGATAGACATCTGTGGATCTGCCATAAAAAGCCTTATGGCGCCGCATCCATGGATACTATCTCTCGTTGGGTGGTCGAATGCATTCAGACTACTCATGAGATGGCGACTGGGCACCAGGTGCAGGGCGTAAGGGCACACGATGTTAGAGGAATAGCCGCCTCGACCGCCCTTTACAATGGTGTTCCGTTAGAGGACATCATGGCCGTTGCACAATGGCACTGTGAGTCCTCATTTACGGATTACTATATGAGGGATGTGTCAGACTCAGCCAATCCACTCGCTTTAGCTGTTTTGAAACGATAGTTAGTGACCACACTGCTTTTCCCCTTTTTTCACTTTGGTAAGAAAAGAACCTAAAGCAGGCATGGTCAAGCGAGAGGATGTCAACCAGATTGTGTCACTGATGGCCGAACCGGTGTATGGTTGTAGGCGGTACGTCTGAAGTCCTGTTATCATAAGGTAATTCAACAAGTGAGAGTTTTTTGTATTATGTATATGTATCATGTTCATTCATCGTATATGTTCATGCTCATTCCCAGGCTAATACAAGCGATATGCAGGGAGTAGTTAACCCTCTTGGCATATTGGTGTTTCAGGCGAGATACATGTTCGTTAGTTCTCTCCCTTTTCTTAGGAGGAAAAAGGGGGGGGGGCTGTGACGCGAATGTGATTCGGTTCCGTGAACTTGACGGTCCTTTTAGGTCTCCGTTAGTCAAGTTTGAAGTCTAAAATCTTTCTCCAAGGGGCAAAATTAGCATGTATGGCTTGCCCCTTCCCACCAGGTTACTGATCAAATCTGGTGTATATCAGAAGTAACAGAATGGTGAGTATTGATCGAAGGAGAATGCAGGAAATGTCAATTTCCCTTTCTCCGAGATCTAACAATACTCACCATTCTGTTACGGACCCAGCCTCCCAGCCCCACGGAGGCAAGCCATAGTTTTCTCTTGTTTGGTGGCTATGCAAACAATATGAGCTCTATGGTAAACGGGTACTCGGCAGTGGGGAGCCGGGTACCCGGTTCCCAGGAGTCGGTAAAGCTTTCTAAGTCTATAATCCTAGAGCCGCTGTCAGGGCCAGCTGTGTATCAGAAGTAACAGAATGGTGAGTATTGTTAGATCTCGGAGAAAGGGAAATTGACATTTCCTGCATGTTGTATTATTCTATATTTCTGGCGCATGATCATAGGCATGTTTGGCATTTAGATATTTAGTTCTGGCCTATGATTTCTCCTTGTAAGCTCAAGTAAACTATGAAATATCGGCAACTTTTCACGCGAACCAAAAATGGGTTACCTGAAAAACCGCAGCGTAACCTGAACGCGAACGATCGTTTCGTTCGCGCAATTTGGACATTTCGATATATTATCATGGCGCGATAGGAACTGAGTATTATACTGATCTGAATAACGGGTACCCGTTTGATAAACTCCCGTTAGCGTATAATATCTTGCGAGAACACGCCGCCTCCCATCGCAAAAGAGCCATTGGCTCACCAACTTAAGAAGCTGGCTATATTGTCGTTCGTAATAATTCAATTTGGATCATTTAATGTTGATCAGCGTTACAAAATTGATGCACATTTTCTCCCTTACTTGTTTGGTACATAAATTTGGTCTTAAAATATATTTATAAGGAAGCTATTTAATCACGCCAAGACTGTTTTAAGCGCATTTTGACTACAAAAGTGTGGAATAAACTTTGTTATATCTTGAACATACGTGGCCTAATATTAGTATTAATCTAATAGGTGGTCGAGATTTACAAATCCGAGGCCTGTATTGACTTCTAGAGGGGCTGGAAATGTATCAGGGCAGAGATCGGTCTGAAGTAGACACACCCTGTGACACGATTGTTATTATTATACACGCTATTCTTACAAATTCCTATACAATCTGCTGAGTTAGGGGGTGGGCTTCTAATACAGAGTTTTGCCGTTTTGAAACTGCTAAGAAATCATTGGCGCTCATATGTCAAAGTTAGTGGGTGGGCTTCTATTACAACATAGGCTACAATTAAGCGAAATACGGTACCTTCCGTTTGCCGTCTAGAAAAATCTTGATACATTCCTTTGTTTGCAATCAGCAACTGGCGTATTCTGTCAATGTATGTACACCCAAGTGCCTAACCCATAGTCTTACAATCTGCAGTAGCATAATAATGTCCTCTAAGCAACATTGACGTAGTTAATATAGTTCATGATTAATCGTATGATTGCGATTTTTTTTTTAATGATCGCGATTATGAAAAGTGAATAATCGTGCAATCCTAAGTGCTAGTGCACTTTGTGTTTCCTGGTCAAAATTCCCATGCTCAGGTAACCAGCTTGAACTGAAAACAATCACAAATCTTTCGCATGTCAACATGGGTCGCCGTCCAGGTTTAACTGAAAAGCTGCGTCATGAAGCAATGGGAAGACTTAGCGCTGGCCAACGCGTTCGCGACGTTGCGCGGCAATTCAATGTACATGCCAGTACCATTTCTCGTCTCCGCCAACGTGTACAGCAGACTGGACAAGTTCGGGATTGACCACGTTCTGGTAACCCACGAGCAACAACCCAAAGGGAAGATCAGTATTTAGTGATGTCATCTTCTAGATGTCACAGGTTCGAAAGCGCGCCACGTTTAGCCATGAATTTGCATAATGCCACTGGCACTACAGTTCATGCACAAACTGTTCGAAAACCGTCTCCATGCCGTTGGATTATGCACACGTCGTCCGCTCGTTGCAGTTCCACTAACAGCACATCACATTCAGGAACGTTTAAGATGGGCCCGAACTCACCAGCACTGGCGCCTTGCACAATATAATAACATGTTATTTATGGATGAATCCAGATTCTGTGTGCAATTTGCAGGTGGTAGGCGCCGCGTATGGAGGAGAGTAGGAGAACGGTATCAGGCTGACAACATCATCCAGCATGACAGATACGGCGGTGGCAGCGTCATGGTGTGGACAGGGATTCATGGTACAGGAAAAACAGATATTGTTATCCTTCATGGAAACCTGAATGTTCTGCGTTATTGTAACGAAGTTATCACACCGGTTATCATTCCATTTATGCAGCAGCATCCAGACTTCAACAGGACAATGCGTGACCACATACAGCTAGGCTTACCACTGTACTTCTTCAGAGGAACAATGTTCAGGTATTAAACTGGCCAGCAAGGTCACCTGACTTATCGCCTATTGAACATGCGTGGGACGTTCTTGTTCATAGGGTACGAAAAAACCATCCCAATATTCATAATGTCCGTGACCTTGAACTTGCTCTGATTCAGGAATGGAACGCTATTACAGTTCCTGAGATCAATCGTCTCATCAGAAGCATGAGAAAACGTTGTACTGCTGTTATGAATGCCGGAGGTGGTCACACACATTATTGAAACGTTGCCACCATTTTTGCGCTTCGACCCCTGCGCTAAATAAAGTGACGTTAAAGGAGCAACGTTGATATTGTGACAAAAATGAATTGATATTCTCATTAAGAAATGCTCTGTCAATGAAATAATGTGACTAAATAAAATAAATATTTTATGAAATTGTATTTATTTCATTCTTTGTACAGAATTGCTAAACTTTTTGGGTTCAGTATATATATATATATACAGTGGTCGATCTTTTTAATGTCACTAGTCCTTTGGACTAGTGATTTTGAAAATAGACTAGTCCACATATAAAAGCACTAGTCCTGTTAAAGAGGGTTCGGAAAATCTTCACACAATGCATATCCTATGGTACTCACATTTCCCCCCAAAGTGTTTAGTACCCTTATCGCTTGATTTGATACTGCGTAATTAATTTGGAACCGCTATCAATTATTTTAGCGCTATAAAATTATATTGTACAGGGAACCAGGCACCACATGTAATTTGTTGTGTAGTTCCAGTAATCGGCAAATCACGCGTATGAATATATATGCGCAGTCATGTTAAATAAGATTTTTTCTTAAAATTTCTGAGCGAAATACAGGATTAACGGATTGCACATCTTAAATAATATGCGCCATGATCATAAATTTTGGTGCATCTAAGAAGAATTAGCATATTACGTGTCCAAATTGCGTTGCTATTTTACAAGTCATGGCAATATCTTGACACGCATGCAAATTTTTTTATAGCACACTAACCAGGAAGTTAATGCATTCAGAACTGCAGTGCACCTTACCCATTGCAGTAGCTTGGTTCCCTGGGTCATTTATTTTGGAACCAGGCTACACGGTGTCATACGCCATGTAGCTACTATGCGGTGTGATATATCTAAAACAGACTCTTAGACGGTAAGTCACTGAATTGGAGTATGTGTAACGGCATACTTTTCTCAGTTCTGACTCTATCCTACCGCCATTTTGTCATTAAAAAGTCGCCAATTCAAGCCGTGAAATGATTAAATATCGAATTGTATTGTCTAGAAAGCATGCTCACGATGTTCTATTAGTAGCTTAGTGATAATTTTATCATAACATTTGTCCCAAAGTCGGTTGGTTGATATAGACATCACTAAATTCGACATGAAAATGTTCCTGGATAATAGCAATTCTCATATCCCCCTCTAGGACAGCTTCTGCGGTAATTTTAAGTTGGTAGGCTTGCGTGTTTGCAAGAAACGTGTGCATTAGTTTTCTCAACGTCATGGAATATTTCGTTTTTGCGAGTCTAGCGGATAATTTTGACAGAAAGTTTGTACTAGTCCACCGGACTTGTGACCAACAGACTATAAGTAGTCCGTATGAGAATCAGGTAGTCTCAGACTATCGAACCATGGTATCCATCCATATGTCTCCAAATCAGTGGGATTATGTCATCCCACGAACAGGGCTGCCGTGGGGGGGTTGGTTGTTGGTGCATTTTTTGATTTGTATCATCTAGTTCAACCAAATTTGACTAGATGCATTCTGTGGTAGGCTCTAGAAATTCTTTTCAGAATTTTGATTAATCACTTTTTGGGTGAAAATCTTAGATTTTATTAAATTTACCGGAAATGGTCAAAATGATACTGCTCCATAGCTGCTTGGCATATTTCAACAAATTTGACTAGATGCATTCTATGGTGGTAGGCCCTAGAACTTCTGTTCAGAATTTTGATTGATCAGTTTTGTGTATGAAAATTGTAAATCTACCGGAAATGGTCAAAATGCTGCTCCTTAGATGCGTGACATATTTCAAACAAATTTAACTAGATGCGTTTTATGGTGGTAGTCTGTAGAACCTCTATCCAGAATTTTGATTGGTCTCTCCGTTGGCCATCTGTTTTAATATAAAGAAGCCTGTATTTAAATGAAAATGTTTCAAATGCTAATGGTCCAGGTGAGCATCACAGGCCCTTGGGCCGCTTGTTAGAAAGAGTACCCAGTATGCTTAATGCCATTTCTCAATAATTGTGGCCATTCTTCAGAATTTACTTGACAAAGCAGTAGTGATTCTAATTTTCTTTGTCATTTAGCTTAACATATACCTGAATCTGCGGCGTGAAACCTGAAAATGCATGAAATGGCATCTTTTCATTTATTTATAACTTCCTGTCTGTTTGCTCTGAGACTGATATACGGGGAATTTATCCGTGAAAGAGTTAATTACTATATATTTTTTCCGACAACTATGCAATTTATAATTTGCATAGCAACACATTGTAGGGCTTCACGGTATTGGAAAAATGAATACCGGTTATGGGATCAATTTCCATACCGGCATACCTTTAATACCGGCATTATTACGATGGACAAAATAGAGTGAGGCGCCAGTAGTACGATTCCATAATCAATGTATTTCCCATACATACGAAATAGACATATATCAGCGCTCCTGAAACAGTCGACGCAAATTTCCACAATAAAACCAATAAATTATACAAATCCCGATATTAAACGCTAAATATTAACTGCTGAAATTCAACTAAATCGTTCGTACAAATGATTTGAATTTGCCATGATATTACAACTACTCCGTGTCGAGATCACGAGATACCGGCACCCAGTGAAACTGCGAACAACCAAGACTGTTGATATTTGACTGACAAATGTCATTGCTACGAGTCAGACGTTGGATATGCTGAATGTAAATCTGTTTTACTCATTTTCCTGGCTACTTTTGTACGTGTATTGATGTATGTGCCAGAATAATAAATAAACTCCATGAAAACGTGTGCTTTTACGACAAAATTGCAATGGGACGAAACCGCCAGTAATCGTGCAAATCTCCACGCAGTGGTACAACCAAGACATTAACACAACTAAATAGAGTATAATATGCTGAGAATACATATGCCTACGCTCGCTGAGCCTTGTTCCCGTTACAGTAGCTTGTATCGATCGATATCTAGCGAACACACGTGTCATGC